>CM064550.1:7520573-7554521 GCA_032716605.1 Paralithodes platypus
AGAGCAAGGTGATTCTGTATGTAGGCAGTCTCCCACTATTACCACAGCACCTGCCACCACGCCTCCACCGTCAGCATTTAACCCTATCAGTACGGCCCTTTAATTTTTACAGGGCTATGTTCAGGCCCCTATGGCCAGTATATTTGTTTCAAGTTATGCTAGAAATCCTCAGTATCCTCCTTTTTCCCCCCATGTGTCGTTGGCCACACCCCAGCATTTCAATGCCACTCATACGGTGGGTGCTCAGCACACTGTTCCCCCTTATGCCCAGTTTCCTCCTATAACCCCGATAGGGTCGAGAAGGAGTCCAGAGGTTGAGTTGCAGCTCAAGAGATTGGAGATGGAAGAGAGACAGAGAGAGAAAGATGGAGAGAGGGAAAAGAGACAGAGAGATAAAGATAGAGAACAGAGAGATAAAGATATAGAGCTTGAGGTGAGGAGGATAGAGATGGAGGAGAAGAGAATACAGGTAGATTTGGAGAAGACGAAGTTGGAAACTAGTGGGCAGGGACGACAAGGGAATAATGCTGGTCATGCATCTAGGGAGGAGGCAGAAGAGGTGTTGTTGTCTCGACGGCTGAAACTCGTGCTGGCCTTCGATGAACTTAAGGTCACAGAGTGGTTCTTACGTTTTGAGAAGAAGGCCCACGAGTATCAGTGGCCGAGGCACTGCTGGGCAGTGTTGGTGTCTAATGTTTTAAAAGGCAAGGCTCTTGATGCATACGATCGCCTAGAAGTGCAGGAGCTAGAGTATGATGTACTTAAAGAGGCTGTGTTAAAAGCCTACGAGCTGCGTCCCGAGGCTTACAGGTTGGCCTTCAGGGGGCCTCGGAAGTGGCAGGGGGACTCGCACGTGGAATGTGCCAGGTACCTGCGCGATACTCTAGCTAAGTGGCTGCATTCAGAGTCAACTGGTACTTTTGAGGTGGCGTGTGAGGTTTGGCTGATGGAGCAGTTTACAAGCATAGTTGAAAAGGACGTTGGGGAAAAATTAAAAGAAAAGCGGTTTAAATCAATAAGGGAAGCAGCAGTTTGGGCTGATGACTTTGCACTAGCCCGGCGTGGCACGTGCATGGGGAGCATTGGTGACAGGCGAGACCGACCTGTGCACCAAGCAGCCACAGTATCAGCTCGCTCATCATCACCCAAAGGTACCACAAATAAGACACAACATTATACCAAGGCTGACAACCAGCAAGCTTCTACGGAAGTGGGATGTTATTTTTGCAAACAAGTGGGTCATATTAAACCTCAGTGTGCTAAATGGAAGGCTACCCAGGATCCCAGGGCTGTCCAGTTGGTGGCGACACTAGGGGAGGTGCCTGTGAAAGGCAAGCTAGGTACTGGTGAGGTGGGGGGCCAGTGTTGGCCAGCGCGAAGCAGGGTAGTAAGCACTTTGCCGCCCCAGATGGTATCACCACCTGAGCATAACCAGACTTCCCCTGATTGGTGTCGGCCATTCATACATGATGGATCAGTACGGATCGGGGAGCAGACGTACCCTATCAAGGTGTTTAGGGATACTGGTGCGCAGCAATCCATGTGTCGCAACCTGACAGGGGAACCTATTAGCACCGGAGAGTTTGTTATTTGCAGGGGAATCAACAGTGAGCAATGCTGTGATTTAGTCCCGGTGACCCTAGAGTGCCCGTTGTTGGCCGCCGAGGGTAAGGTGGCCATGGTGGACACTCTGCTAGTGGAGGGGGTAGATATTTTGCTCAGGACTGACTTGGCAGGGGATGTAGTTTTCCCGCCTCCTATGGTCGTCGCTGAGGCTGCTTTTGAGCTCCCTACTGGTGGCTGTTTGCAGGAAGATAACATGGACTCTATCTACCCTGTGTGTGCAGTGACCAGATCAATGGCACAAGTGGCACAACCGGAGGATGATTTAGTGGATGCGGGGGCCGACAGCCATGAGTGCGGGCCATCCCATAAAGCACTACTAGATGACACTGGCTCGGAGGCAGCGGTGGGCGTGGCTGACCCTTGTGAGGCCCCTGAGACTAGTAGAGGTGACCTAGTGCCGGACGAGGAGTCTGACATAGTGCCGCCGACTCAACCTTCTGCTATTTTTGAGAGGTCAGAGGTAACTGTCTTGTCGGAAATACCTAGAGACGAATTGAGCAAGTTGCAGCAAGAGGACCCGAGTCTGGGCCTCCTGTTTAAGAAGTTTGGCACGACTGGTGGGAAGAACGGTCCTGAGTAATTTATTGAAAATGGTATATTGTTGTTTCGGCAGTGGACGTCGGATACAGGCTCAGGCATGGGGGAGGAGCAATTAGTGGTGCCTGCTCAGTACAGGGAAGAGCTGGTTAGGCTAGCGCATGAGGCACCACTGGCGGGGCATTTAGGGGTGCGGAAGACTACTGAAAGGCTGCGTTTTCATTTTGGTGGCCTAATATGCATGCATCGGTGGCTACCTTTTTGATGTCATGTCATGTTTGTCAGGTAGTTGGAAAACCCAACCAAGGAATACCCGTAGCACCTTTGATCCCTATACCTGCAGTTGAACCGCCACTTACTCGTGTCATCATTAACATGGTCGGTCCCTTACTACCCACCAGTGCGGGATATAAGTACTTGCTTACCTTGATGGATGCCACAACTAGATACCCGGAGGCTATTCCGGTTAGCAGCATGAACGCGAAGGTTGTTCTCAAACACCTTCTACATTTCTTCACTAGATTTGGTTTGCCACGCCAAATCCAGTCTGACAAAGGGGTTAATTTTACATCCAATCTCTTCAAGCAAACCCTCTCAGAGTTAGGTATAAAGCATGTGCTGTCAAGCGCGTACCATCCACAATCACAGGGAGCCCTTGAGCATTTTCACCAGACCTTGAAGAGTATGCTGCGTAAATTTTGTTTGCAGCATGAGAGGGATTGGGACACTGCTTTACCTTTTGTTCTTTTCGCAATTCGTGATGTCCCTTCAGAGTCTTTGGGATTCTCGCCCAATTCCCTTGTGTTTGGTCATCGTGTCAGGGGTCCGCTGGATGTGGTGAAAGATGCCTGGGAGAGTGATGCGGCAGGGGGCTCGGTGCCTCTGCTCGAGTACGTGCAGAAGACTCGGGAGAGGTTGCAGACTGCCCTGCAGCTAGCTAGAGAGCATCTAGTGGCAGCACAAAGAAGATGAAGTACCATTACGATAAGCAGGCTAAATCTAGGGCGTTCAAGGTGGGCGACGAGGTTCTGGCACTGTTGCCAGTTCAGGGTCGACCCTTAGCTGCTAAGTTTTGTGGTCCATACAAGGTTGTTAAGCAGATTGGTGAGGTTGACTATGTAATAGACAAACCCGACCGTCACAAAGCCTCCCAATTCTGCCATATTAATATGTTAAGGCCCTACCATAGACCGACTACATCTGGCTGTGGCGCTGACGGAGGTGAGGCTGCGCAGGCAGGTGTAGCCGTAAGGAATGCGGGGGTGCCATGTCTGGTATCGGAGGGGAAGCCTATATTCTTATGAATTGTGGGAGTAACTGCACAGGTGGCACCGGTTGTCCCTCTCATGACCTGGCTGTAGTAGGGATGGAGGAGGAAAAGGAGGTTGACTATTTAGAAGCTGGGTTGTGGGAGGGAAATGGGTATGTTGCTCTTAGAGACAAGTTGCAGCATCTTGGTCCTAAGCGACAAGATGAGTTATTCAATAGGCTGTGGAAGTACTCCAGCGTGTTTGGTGATTCTCCAGGTCTGACATCCTGGGCGATGCACGACATAGAGGTTGGAGACAGTAAGCCACTCAAGTTGGGCCCCTACCGTATAAATCCTGCTCGGCAGCCTGCCCTAAAAGCAGAGCTGGATTACATGTTGGGGAAGGGTCTGGTGAAGAAGGGATATAGTGAGTGGTCTTCGCCAGTGACTTTGCAACCTAAACCGAATGGCAAGATCCGCTTTTGTGTTGATTTCAGGAGGGTTAATGCCCTTTCCCAGACAGATGCCTATCCATTACCTAGAGTTGACGACTCCGTAGACCGCATCGGGGCTGCCACATTTATCACCAAGGTGGACTTAGTGAAAGGTTACTGGCGGGGCCCATTGACTGAGAGAGCCAAGAAAATTGCTAGTTTTGTGATGGACGGGGCAGTTTACCAGTGTCAGGTGATGCCCTACGGGCTTAAGAACGCCCTGGCTACATTTCAGCGATTGATGAACCGGGTTGTAGATGATATCCCTAATTGTGTAGTCTATATTGATGATGTCGTGATTTTTTATACCACCTGGCGAGAGCATGTTGATAATGTTGAGCTTCTTTTCAAAAGACTTAGTGAAGCAGGTTTGGTTGTAAATCTGAAGAAATGCGACTTTGTACAGGCTACTGTCAATTACTTGGGATTCGTGGTACAAAGGAGTACAAAGGAAATCAAGCAACAACAGATCTAGTGACCCTTCTAGGCTGCTTGTCCTCCAAAACACTGAGGATCAAGTGTCCAAACAGTGGTTTAGAGTGGGTAAGGGAACATTGGAAAGGGAACTACTGCCCTGCCACTAACGTGGCAGGACTAGGAAGTTAGTAGGGGACATATGGGTTAGTAACTGAGGGGAGGATAAAGTTATTCATTTACAAACGCAGTCAGTCGCGGGTTTGATGCGAGATATTTGTCTACGCGGAATTTAAATGAATCAACGGTGCTGCAGTCTATAACGTCTCGGGGAAGCCCATTCCACAAGTTGACAACTCGATTGAAGAAGAAATTCTTAGATTCGTGCGAGTTAAAAGATTTACCAATAATTTTGCAACCGTTTCCCCGCGTGTAATTAGATTGGTCGATAGTGAAGTACTTACTACAGTTCATATTGTCGATGCCTTTAATGGTAGGACATGGTGAGGTGTCTCCACCCTTGGCAAAGGTGGAGGTTATTGCTAGTTTCTCTCCTCCTACCACTCGCAAATCTCTGCAACGGTTCCTGGGAATGATTGGGTACTACCGGAGATTTATCAAGAACTACTCTACTGTACTTGCTCCGCTGACTAATTTACTGCGGAAAGACATCAAGTTCAAATGGACAGAAGACTGTCATGAGGCTTTTGCAGGAGTTAAGTCTCTCCTGTCGCACCATCCCATCCTGCGAGCTCCTGACTTTGTATTGCCATTTATCCTAGCTACTGACGCTAGTGATAAGAACATAAGAACATAAGAACATAAGAAAATGGGAGTCTGCAGAAAGCCGATTGGCCTACACAAGGCAGATCCTTGTCACACCCAACCCTAATTATAAGCCCAGCTTAAAATGGTGATGTAGGGATAGGTGCGGTACTGGCAACTGCTGCAAGAGCATGCAGGGATAGAGCATCCAGTGTCCTTCTACTCAAAGAAGTTCAATCGAGCCCAGAGGAATTACTCAGTGGTTGAGAAGGAGCTCCTGGCTATGGTTCTGTCCCTGCAGCACTTTCAGGTGTATGTGCCAGCCTATGGCTCGACTGTTAAGATCTACTCCGACCACCATCCCCTCCAGTTTTTGGAGAAATTTAAGTACAAAAATCAGCGGCTGACTAGGTGGGCTCTTTTGTTGCAGGAATACAGTTTGGATGTGCGGCACATTAAAGGCACTGATAATGTCATGGCTGAATGTTTGTCACGTGAGGGAATGTTGTAAGGGGAAATCTTAGTGGTCAGTTTGTTTTGGTGTAGCCTCATACTTTGGTTTGATTAGCATGTTTACGTCTGGTGCTTGTTGGTTGCCGTATTTAGCCCAGCGTAGGGTCGTAAAGTAGGAGTTGCTGTGTTTCTGTATAGAAGAAAATATTTAAATACAAAAATATAAAAACTATAAAAATAGTAAAAAAGACTGTAGTTGTGTATGTCTTGTAGTGTTATTTGAAGTATGAGCAGTCTGTTGTTTCAAGATGCACCAACAGACTACCCCTGGGTGTGAGGGTGTCACTCCCAAATGAGTTCGTAGCCTACAGTATATCATTTGTGAGTGAGTTTCAAGTACAAGGCCTATATTGCAGGGGCCTGGCGCGAGGCTAGCCTCTGCCTTTGTTTCCCACGAGTGAGCCGTGGTGACACCCTGTGATATGTTGCCGTCTTGTTAGCTCTATGAATTAGTTAGTTTATTTAGTCTTGTGTGATTAATGCAGTTTATCATTAGTCACACAATGATGACTCATATTTATTTTATTACTTTTGTTGTTAATGAGAGCACAGGCTTTCTGAGATAATTAAGTATTGCTGCGATGCCTGGAGCCCTTCCCCGCCACGCGAGGCCCTCGCCCGACTCCTGCGGCTGCAGGGCCGGCACTTCAGTCCCACCCCTCGCTATAGCAACATCCTTGCCTCACGTGTTGGCTTGCTTCGTGTTTTCACTTTACACACCACATATCTCTTTTGTTTCTTTGTTTGATTGAAATATAGCAGGGGCTGGAGTCACATTGAGCATATTGTTTTGTTTCAACCTCTTTAGTTTAATATTAATTACTGTATCCCTTCCTTCTTTGGCAATCCTAGTATATAAGCTTCACCCTGTTCTTCCGTGCATTCTTTCCCCATTGTTTAACTGCATTGTATATTGATATTCCATGTATATTTCTCCTTTATTATTGAAGTTGACATTCACAGTGGTTTGGAGGTATGCTCAGGGGTAACATTTCCCCAACCTACTGGAATGTCAACTCTTGTGTTCCATGTCATAGGTTAGCGCTCCAGACTCCCCCCCATGTTTCGGCTTTATATTATTCCTAATTCCTAAGCGATTGGACATACTATGAAGTGTCTGGGAGTCTGGCAGTGTTATGTTTCCTCAGTTAGGTGCAGACTAGAAGAGAAGTACTCTTAAATATTATACGCATTATCTACCAGACTCGGGGGCAATCGATATTTTTGTGTCTCCTTGTTGCTGCTTTAATAGAGCCAAGAGGAAGATAACCATTTTTCCTAGAGAACCTGCGTGTCTTGGTGTTTGATTCAGATATTGAGAGCGTGTCTGTTGCAGGGTGAGGGTGCTGTGGGCTACGGTATTTGAGCATCTGTTTTCCCCCAGCCTCGCCTCGTAACAATATATGCATATATATATATATATATATATATATATATACAGTGTACTATATATATATATATATATATATATATATATATATATATATATATATATATATATATATATATATAATATATATATATATATATATATATATATGTATATAATATATATATATATATATATATATATATATATATATATATATATATATATATATATGCCTGTATATATTAACTATTGCGTGGTCGATACTTTCTCTTTTTCTTTCATGTGTGTATTTTTGTATATTCTTTTTCCTTTATTTCGATGTTCTTTGTCGTAACTAGAAAACTCATTTAGAGAAGAGACCCCAACAAAAGAAAGTGCTGCTCTCAACTCTTTCCTGTTTTCTTCCTGTGTGTATTTGCCTTTCTTTACTTGTTTTCGTGATGTGTGTGTGTGTCTGTCTTTCTTTACTTGTTTTCTTCCTGTGTGTGTGTGAGCGTGTGTGTGTGTGTTTCTTTCATTTCTTCGTTGCTCTTTATCTTTTGTTTTCTAGTTGTATGCCGTATTGTATAATCCTTCTGTTGTTAGCCCCCCCCCCCCCCCTCCCCCCTTGCCTTTATTATTTTTCTGCCTCTTCCCCTATTTTATCCCTTTTTTTTCTTCTCATATTTGTCTGCCTCTCCTCCTTCTATTTGTCTGACCCCTACCCCCCCTTTTCATTTGTCTGCTTTGTATGTTTTGTTATTTTAATAAATTGTTCTTCCTTGTCAACGAAATATGTAGACAAAACTCCATCTGGGGAGATGAACCACCCAAAAAAAAAATATATATATATATATATACTGTATATATACATATATTCTGTATATATATATATATATATATATATATATATATATATATACATATATACTGTATATAGATATTTATATACGGTATATATATTACATACTGTATATATATATATATATATATATATATTGTACAGTATATATAATACAAATATTAATATTATTAATAATAATACTAATACAGATAATAATAATACTAGCATGGATAATAATAACAATGGCTAATACGTTTCTCTATTGTGATCGACCATGAAGGCGACGATACAATGAGCGGGTTTGGTGTCTGGGGGGCCCTTGTGGGGGTGGGGGTGGGGGTGGTGTATGGCGTCTGTGGATGGCTCTCTTTAATTGGCTCTGTGAATTGCTCTCTTTCGGTCTCTGGTTCTCTCTCTCTCTCTCTCTCTCTCTCTCTCTCTCTCTCTCTCTCTCTCTCTCTCTCTCTCTCTCTTCCCGTCACTGTCGCCAGAGCCACATTCCTTAACCATTTCTGTACCAGCTACGTCTTTTTCATTATATTCTGGCAACAATATAGACGATTATATTCAGCTTAAGAAGGACGTCCACCTATTCAAAGGCAATACAGACTATCTCAATTCATTCTTTTAGTTACCACATACCCTTCCTAAGCTTCACAAAATGGTCTAAATGTAGCTGAACTCAAGTAAAACAATATGTCACCGGAACTGAAGGCGTTAATCCTCCTCTTCAGCGTGCATTGCCCCTCCAAGTAAATAGTATACATATTACAGCCAATTTATATCAAGTTTATTTAGTCGGGGGACACCTCGACGACGTATACAGACTAAAACACAAACAAAAAAAACTCCAACAGCTTCCTCTCTCTCTCCAACACCCCTTCTCCCCTCTCAACACTCTTCGGAAAGTAGCTACGAGGTGCAGTTGTCAAGGCTTTTCCCTCAATACATACACCTGACCTGTCCTGCCTCTCCAAGTTTATATTATACACATTACAGCCAATTTATATCAAGCTTTCTAATATTATCCTTGGTTTGCTCACGCTTGTTCTACTGATGTTCGTAATAAGAAGGAAGCATTCAAACAGTACCGCGACTTACAAATTCACCCCTTCTTTACTGGCGATGACTTTTCAAGCTTATTCTAGCTGTATATAAACGATTTTGTGCAGTTTAAAAAAGGAGCTGTGGTAGTAAAAATGGTTAAGTGAGATAGTTTGAAGCCTGTTAATTGCGAGAGGCCCTTTTTAAACTGAATATAATCGTCTAAGAGTAGCCAGTGTAAAGTTTAAAAGACGTCGCTGGTACAGAAATGATTAAAGAATCTCGTGTTCTATATGTTCTGTTCAAGCCAAATCTGTTCTCCTTTAACCCATTCAGTACCGGGGACATCCTATTTATTATATTCTGGCAATGGTTAGACTATTTTGCTCAGCTTAGGAAGGACGACTACCCATTAAAAGGCTACAGACTATCTCAATTAACCCTATATCCTTCAAAAACTTCATACAATCGTCCAAGTGTGTCTGAAATCAAATAAAAAAGACGTCACCGCTACAGAAGGGTATAAGGGGAGAAGGGTAATTTTTCTGGTTCCCCTTCCTCATGTTTAGCCCCATTTGTTTTCAGGTTTTAGACGTTCGGCTAATTAGCTTGGAGATTTTAAGATCTTTTACCCCATTTCTTCGTCAATATTAAGACTTTTCGTGTCATTTAGGTGTCTATTTTTCATGGTGAGCGACAGCGAGCCTGTAATTTAAGAGGGAAATGTACAAATTTACCTTGAAGGAGGGTCTTGGGGAGGTGTTGTATTAAGCTTGATGGAGGTCTACAGAGGAAACTAAACACATAATATATATACAGTATATATATATATATATATATATATATATATATATATTATATATATACAATATATTATATTGTGTATATATATATATATATATAGTATAAATATAAATATATAAGATATATATATATATATATTTAATATTATATATATATAGATATATCTATATATATATTATATTTATACTGTATATATATATATATATATATATATATATATATATATTTTTTTTTTTTTTTCTTTAATACATACGAGGTTGAAAGAAATGGCAATTTCTGCGTTGGAAATTTTATTATTCAAAGTGTCCAGGTCTCTGATGAGTTTTCGCTGGGTGGCAGGAAGTAGATGAAGGAGATGAGCAAAATTCATGGTGGTACAGGGTTACATTAAAGTACATGAAGATACAGGATATACGACGCGTTTCGCTGTACAACCAGCATTATCAAGTAAGGAAGGAATGATATAAAAGGTAAACAGAGAGGGTATATATAGAGGGTGGAGGATCAGAGGAGGCACCCATCTATATATACCCTCCCTGTTTACCTTTTATATCATTCCTTCCTTACTTGATAATGCTGGTTGTCCAGTGAAACGCGTCGTATATCCTGTATCTTCATGTACTTTAATGTAACCCTGTACCACCATGAATTTTGCTCATCTCCTTCATCTACTTCCTGCCACCCAGCGAAAACTCATGAGAGACCTGGAAACTTTGAATAATAAAATTTCCAACGCAGAAATTGCCATTTCTTTCAACCTCGTATGTAATAAAGACAATTTATTACCTGGCTTTACCAACATATATATATATATATATATATGTTATATATAATATATATATATATACAGTATAATATATATATATATATATATATATATATATTTTTTTTTTTTTTTTTTTTTTTTTTAATACATACGAGGTTGAAAGAAATGGCAATTTCTGCGTTGGAAATTTTATTATTCAAAGTTTCAAGGTCTCTGATGAGTTTTCGCTGGGTGGCAGGAAGTAGATGAATGAGATGAGCAAAATTCATGGTGGTACAGGGTTACATAAATGTACATGATGATACAGGATATACGACGCGTTTCACTGGACAACCAGCATTATCAAGTAAGCATAGAATGATATAAAGGTAGGTAGGTAGGTAACTGTGAGGTAGAGTCCCACAAGTATAGAAAGTAGAGGTTGAAGTTGAAGGTAAAGTGGTGAGTATGAAGAGTTGGAGAGATGAAAGATGGTGGGCTAACCACCTTGCTATTGTTGGTATAAGTTTTTGAGAGCTCGTAGTCGTCGTTGTTTAGATAAGCTGAAAAGCTCATTGTCGAAGACCATTGGCATAGATGGTAGTGGCAGAGATGGAGATGGTACAGCGGAGGTGTCAGGCTGGAGGTTTGAGGTGGTCCGAGGTGTTGTTGGAGTTGGAGTTGCTGGTGCTGGCGGAGTTGTTGTCAGCTCCTCAGCTTTCCTCTTATGCAGGCTCGGTGTTGAAGTTGCTGCCTCCTGGACTCTAGGTGTTCGAGTCTTCTGAAGGCAGAGTGGTCGAGGCAGAAGTTGAGTGTTGGAAGGCTTCTTTTTGTGCGGCTTCTCGGTTGTTCTTCGGGCAAGGAGATCTGGAGGGATGATGATGGTAGGCAGGCCATTGGCAGCCAGAAGAGCAGGCAGAAGCACAGAAAGTTGGCCTCGATCGTTCCCAGCAAGAGCAATGGCTGTGTGGACAATGACTGTAATGACGTCAGTCTTGAGGCTAGACTTCAATCCGGTGATAGTGGGTTGCTTCTGCCTTCCTTGTGATAGTTTGGAGCCCCTTACTGGTCTGCCATGGGGTCCTGTTACTCCTGCTGCCTCCTTGCCCTTCCTTCCCTCCTTGATTGTAAACTGCACTTGCTCTCCTTCACCTAGTGACGTTATTGTGCTATTGGTGTTAAGCACAATGTTCTTTCTGTGGGTGAAGAAATCCGTTTTTTCTTGGTTCCTGGTGATAAATCCATATCCTCTCTTTATGTTGAACCATTTCACCACACCAGAAAAGGTGGTGGGTTCTTCCTGGGTGGCCATGGTGAGAGAGGGTTGAGGTGTTGCAGCCAGGTGTGGAGAGAGTTGGAGAGTTATTTCTTTTAAGACGGCCTCGTCATTTTTGTGTTCAGAGGACATAAAATTGCGGTAGAAGATCTTAATTTCATTGGGGGGGTCAATGTTGGGAGGGCTTTGGGTGTACCATTTTTCAAGATGGTGGTTGATGGTGCTGGAGATGTCGGAGTTGGAGTATCCGTTATTTACTAAAACTTGGGATAGTCTTTCTAGTTCCTGGTGGGTGTCGGCCCAGGTAGAGCAGTGCGAGGCCGTCTTAAAAGAAATAATCTCCAAGCATGTCCACCCAACCAACCCGGAAAACAAAATCAAATTAATAATTTATTACAAATCCCCCAAGACCTCCAACCTCGTTCTCCACAACAAACTAGCTTCCACCAAGATAAAGAGCCCGATGACCGACGATCACGTCATTTACCAACATACCTGTAATTATGAGGACTGTGGACCTCATTCCTATATTGGTATGACGCAGACTCGTCTTTCACGTCAGTTAACTCTTCACCTTCAGGCTGGAGCCATCAAAGACCACTATCTCACCCCTAACCACCCCCACCTCACACGCAACGAGTTAGAGAAACACACCACCATACTCGATAAAGAAAGTGACCCAAGGAGATTACCTATACTCGAAGCATTATATCCAAGCCTTACATCCCAACATCAACAACCAAACTCTGGACCTTCAGATCCTTCCTTCTGCCAAAAGGCACTTTCCTACAGGACCTAACGCCCCCCCTTGCTCCCCGGTGCCCTTGACGCAGCCCCCCGCGCTACCTCCTTCAGCTTCGTCTTCTGCAGGCGCCACACGTACTACGCAACTTAGGCCACGCCCCTCGACACGCACCCAATCAGCTTCGACCCCGCCAACCGACCACCATCCCGCATCCAGTGCACATGCGTGAAGCGGTTCTATCTTTCTCTCTCCTAGAATACCCCTCCACCAATAGCAGACTTTTGCCCCCTGATTTTCGCCTCCTCTGATCCTCCACCCTCTATAATTATATACCCTTCCTGTTTACCTTTTATATAATTCTATCAATAATAATAATAATAATAATAATAATATTTATTCAGTTAGCAATTTACAGAGTTGGTACCACATAGTATGTTACAAATATATATGACATGTACCAGCCTTGCATAATTCCAACTAAGGATAGCCCAATAAGGCCGTTAGGCGTATTTCCATTGGGGTCCTTGTGGGATTAGGTTAGCTGGGGAAATGGGGAGGATAAAGAAATAGATACTTTGGAGAAAGTATTTCTAGGGGGTTATTTTAAGATACCTTACATCCTATAGTAAATATCAGTAATCCGTAATCAGTAATCATTTCAGGTTGGTTTGTCTATCTCTTATGTCGTATTTAGTAGTAGACATAAGCTTGGTGCTCCCTTCTCGCAGCTGTCCGGTTCAGGTGTTCCTTCAGGCTACGTCTGAAGGAATACAGTGTTCTCTTTTCACGGACTGACTGGGGTAGGTCGTTCCAGTCTTTGATGGCAGTGAAGAAGAATGTTTGCTTACCCTGTCCTTGGATTCTCGGGACCTTAAAATTAAACATCCTGTTTCTTGTATGATGTCCACTCCTCTCATTTGCTTTAACAAAATCATTCTTTAGATACTCTGGAGCTCTGTCATAGAACATTTTGAAGGCATTAGTGAGCCTGATTTGTTTGGCCCTTGTCAGAGACATGGAGCATACCTAGTGACTGAAGTTGTTCCTGGCCAACATGTGATCTGAGTCCTAGGTTCAGCATGAACCTAACCATTTTATTTTGAGTGACCTGAAGTTTGTGCTGTGCTGATTTAGATGATGCAGAGTACCAGGATGATACAGAATAGTCAAAATGACATTGAATAAGCGCTTGGCAGAGGGTCTTTTTGGTCGCCGCGGGCAAGCATCCCACCTGTCTATACAGGTATTTTATACGTGCTCTACACTTACTCAGGATAGATTCCAAAATTGTTTCACCTGACAAACTCACGTCCAGTTTCAGTCCGAGATATTTAACTTGTGACACTGTTGTTATAGGAATATCATTACAGTTGACCGAGAAGCCCACAATGTCTTTCAGTTTGCGTTTTGTTCCACATAAGATGGCTTCCGTCTTGCCCAGGTGAAGAGATAGTCTATTGTCCACTAGCCATTCACTACATGATGCTAGTTCTTTGGAAAGTGAAGCGGCAATACTTATTGGGACTTTTCCTGAAACCAGAAGCACGCTGTCGTCTGCATACAGTAATAATTTACATGAGACGCTCATTTCCATGTCGTTCACATAACAGAGAAAGAGTAAGGGACCAAGGATGCTTCCCTGCGGGACCCCACAGTTAATTGGCATAGGATCAAATATATTATCATCAATTTTGACTCTTTGGGTTCTACCACTAAGATAAGATTTAAACCAGTTCACAGACCCTATGCCCATTGCTTGTAGTTTATTACATAGGATATCAAGGTCTACTGTGTCAAACGCTTTTTGTAGATCAAGAAGAACCATACCGGTGTAGTTACCTTTAGACATTTCTTTACGAATGTGATCCGTTAAGTGGATGAGACAGGAGTCTGTCGAGTACATGCATCTGAAACCTGATTGAAACTTATAGAATAGATCATTTTGTTTGAGGTAGTGTTCAATTTGGGTGTATACCGCTCTTTCAAGGATTTTAGATACAATACATAATATGCAAACTGGTCTGTAGTTGCCAACTTCTAGTTTATTTCCTTTCTTGAATAGAGGGGTTACAATAGCTTCCTTCAGTTCAGCAGGTACTGTGTTGGTGTTAATTGACAAGTTGATGATGTGGGTTAGGGGGCCTGCTATACCAATGGCTCCATCTCGTAGAAATTTGGCAGGAATTTTGTCTGGTCCTGTGCTCTTATGTACATTTAGGTTAGACAGCTCGTCAAAAGTGTATTTTGGTGTAACATTTTGCAATCCAAATGTGTTCGGGTGTATGTCTTTATCTCTGTAGAAATTACGAAAGGTGGCCGTTGTTGTCGTGTATTTATTGAGAGGTTGAGGTAGGTTCTGTGCAAGTGTGTTTGCTATGGAAGTGAAGAAGGAGTTGAAGTAGGTTGAAATTTGTCGTTTATCGTGGCAAACCTGATCATTAATGGTGAGAGCAATATTAGTGTTAGACGAATCCCTTGTCTTGTTGCTGTAGCCTGTTGTTTTTAGGTGCCTCCATAGTTTCTTTGGGTTATTCTGATATTTCTCTGCCTTATTGTGAACATAATTATTTTTCGCTGATTTTATTTTCCTACTTAGTTTATTCCTGGCCCTGTTGAACTCATGTTTCAGACCTTGATCCTGTCTATGTTTCGCTAGCCTTTTTAACAGATTGTCTCTGTGTTCCAGATGGTGTAGTATGTCATTGTTGATCCATGGGTCTGACCTTGCTTTAATTCGTATGTCTTTCAGAGGAGCGATTTCGTCTAGGATGTTTGTGATGATGGTTCTGAAGCCAACCCATGCGTCATTAACGTTTGTACTTCCAAACACTGGAGACCAGTCTGTATTCCATAAAATGTCCAGAAATGTTTCCTTATTGTAGTTTCTGAGTGACCTTGTTTTTATAACCTTGTGATTCTCTAGGGTAATTTTTGTGGTTTTCCGTGTGCAATATGTGACGAAGTGATCACTTATCCCAGTCTGTATAACCCCTGATTGGGATATTTTGTCCTCTCTGTTACAGTTTATGTGGTCTAATATTGTGGCAGTGTTCTCAGAGATACGTGTGGGGGTTGTGATGAGTTGTTTGTGATTGTGCATTGTCAGTATATGCTTATATTCTCGTACAAGCCTATCATTTCGTTGTTTGTAACACAGGTTAAAATCCCCTAGTATGATGGATTCATTCCGAGGGTCTAGCGATGACGAAGTTCGTTCAAATTTGGTCAAGAATTGTGTGTCGGCTGGTGGCCTATAGCATACCCCAATTGTGATGGGTCTTGTCCTCGGCAGGTGTAGGTCGATCCACAGAGCTTCGTGATTTTCTACATGGAGGTCGGTCCTAGTTGTGTGTGTGAGGTTGTTTTTTACATACAGACATACTCCTTCCCCATGCCTATTGCGATCGTTCCTAACCATATTGAAACCTTGAATGTTTATTTCACCATCGTTTATACTTGAATCCAGCCAGGTTTCTGTGATTGCAATTATTGAAGCTTTGGTCTTATTAGCTAACAAGTTTATTTCTGACACTATATGGTACATTGATCTGGCGTTAATGTGGATAAGATGGAGCCCTTTGTTGGTGAACACTCTGTATTCATCTTTGATTTTGAATGTATCCTAGCTGGATTCTGAGTTGTTAATACTTGAATCATTTACATTAATATTCGGTAATGAATGCAAGGCACACTTATTGCAAAGGAATTCCCGTTCTTCACTGTTGGTCTTCTTAGAGATGCACTTCATGTGAGCTACATGTTTACACTTTACACAGTTTTGGATCTTCTGACGTCGTGTTATGAGTGATTCACACATAAAACAAATGGTTTCGCAATGTTGTACAGCTGAGTTCCTACATTTAACACATTCAACTTCGTTTCTACTGTTAACGTAAGTACATCGGTTATGAACAATTTCATTACAACTGTTGCATTGTAAAAGTGAACTCCTATTGTTGAAACCAATATTACAGACTATACATAGTTTTTTCTTACGGTTTATCATACGACTGGAGGTGTGGTTTGGTCCGCATCGATCAGCTGTTTGTGCGGGAGAGGGTAGGGGATACTCGCGGTCGGGCTGTGGTTGTTTGCTGTTGTTGTTTTTGTTTTCATTGTCCGTTGATGCTGCTTCCCTGTTGATGTATTTGCGAGTGCTACCTGTTTTTATTGTTGTTCTTGTTGCATGTTGTGCTACTTGGGTCGCCGATATCTGTGGTAGTAATGGTAATGCTGTGGGTAATGTAGAGTTGGTGGAGTGGGTAATTGCTAATTCCCTGCATTTATCGCATTCCATTTATTTTCTGCTGGTAACATAAGTACATCGATCGTGTACTGTTTCATTACAAATACTACATTGTGATGTTGGACTCCTTTTGTTGAATCTAATATCGCACACTGTACATAAATTATTTTTTATTGTTCGTCGTACGTCTGGCGGTGTGGTGATCAGCTGTGCTGCTAGGGTGGGGACTGTCTGTGGCTATGTCTCCCCCTGTGACCCCTCCCTGCCCCACCTGTATTTGCTGTTTGATGATGTTGTCCTTATTCCTGGCTGCTAATGCTGCTCCATTGTGGATGTTGTTGCGACTGATACCTTTCTTCCTAGCTGCTCCAGTTACATGTTGAGCCACCGATAGTGTTGGGTTATGTTGTGGGTTGAATTGGAGCGGTGACGGGAGACTGGGTCGCCGACCGTGTTGGGTTGTGTTGTGGGTTGAATTGGAGCGTGACGGGAGGCTGGGGTACCTGTAGGCCCGGTTTGTAATAACGAATTTTTCTGCTAGGGACTGTTGAAATGACGGTGTCTGTCTTACTTGGTTGGTGGTGAGGTTTCTTCAGTGTTGACCTAGGGCCGGGGTTGGTCTCTACATCTCCGCAGCTAATTAGAGTGTAGCACAATAGGTGTTGTAGCGAGGTTGTGCCAGAGTACTTGCCAAGCCGCTGTGTCTTCCCAATATATAAACTAGACCAGGCAGGAATGGTGACAGAAGGTTCACTTATGTGTGATTTCTGTGTGACGAGGTCCCTCAATACTTGTTTAGTGTTGACCTGGTACACTACCGGTCCCCTCTGCACCTTTATATCGGCACAGCCCCTCTGGATGTTGAGGAGGATGATACACAGGGAGAGAGCTACGCACGCACCCTTCACTCCTCTCGCCATCTTGGCTCTATCTCTTGATAATGCTGGTTGTCCAGTGAAACGCGTCGTATATCCTGTATCATCATGTACATTTATGTAACCCTGTACCACCATGAATTTTGCTCATCTCATTCATCTACTTCCTGCCACCCAGCGAAAACTCATCAGAGACCTGGAAACTTTGAATAATAAAATTTCCAACGCAGAAATTGCCATTTCTTTCAACCTCGTATGTATTAAAGAAAGTGTATTACCTGGCTTTACTAATATATATATATATATATATATATATATATATATATATATATATATACTGTATATATATATATATATATATAGAGAGAGAGAGAGAGAGAGAGAGAGAGAGAGAGAGAGAGAGAGAGATGAGCAAACAATATAAGGGGGTTAATCAGTATCAAATGTGTTGACCTCTCCCACTCTAGCTCTCCCAAGGCTATCTGGCATCTATAGTGAACATCCTCTACAACAACATCTTTACCCCTTGCCTTTCCCTCCACCTTTCCACTCCAAGGTAAAAAGGAGGCGTCATGGTGCTATATATTGTTTCCTATGTGGACGATGGAGACAAAGTGCAAAACTCCGTGTGACGAATGCCTTCCCCAGAGTTGAAAGAGTGACAGGGCCAACATCAAGGGGTATAATGGTTAAATGGTTAAATGAAGAGGTCGAAATGAAGTGGTTACGGGGAGATGGGTTTATTTTTTGGTCGATTATTTCATACATTGATTATTATTTGTTAGTTTCCTCCCTAGACCTCCATCACACTTTAAAAAATATCCATTAGATCCCCTTCTAGATTAATTTGTACATTTTTAGGTAGAAAAATTACCCGGCCGAAGGCCGATTCTCCAAAAATTACAGGCTAGCTATCGTTCGCCAGGAAAAAAAAATCAACGCCTAAATATCACTAAAGGTCTTAATATTGACAAAGAAATGGGGCAAATGGTCTTAAAATCGCCAAACTAACATCTTAAAATCTGAAAAATAATTGGGCTAAGCATAAAGAAGAAAGTAATCTAGAAAACCTGCCCCTCTCCCCTTAAACGGTTAAACCGGCCCCTCTCCCCTTAAACGGTTAAACCTGCCCCTCTCCCCTTAAACGGTTAAACCTGCCCCTCTCCCCTTAAACGGTTAAACCTGCCCCTCTCCCCTTAAACGGTTAAACCGGCCCCTCTCCCCTTAAACGGTTAAACCTGCCCCTCTCCCCTTAAACGGTTAAACCGGCCCCTCTCCCCTTAAACGGTTAAACCTGCCCCTCTCCCCTTAAACGGTTAAACCGGCCCCTCTCCCCTTAAACGGTTAAACTAAGGGGTTAAACTCGCTCTCCCCCCGGCCGATATACCCAGTTCAGCCTATTTATTAACCCTTTCAATACCTGGCGCCCACCTTCAGTCCAGTACTAACCCTATTTGGTGCAGGGTGGGTCTATTTAGACTATCACTGTTTTATTCCATTAGTTTGGAGACTTTCAGACGTTTCACCTCATTAGTGTGGCGAGTATAAGACGCTTCAACCAAATAAGGTGTAAATATTTTCTGGCCGAGCGATAGCGAGCCTGAAATTTGTGAGAAACCGGCCTTCAGCCGGGACATTTTTCTATTGAATAATGTACACATTTAGCTTGAAGGGGGGGGGGGGGGGGGATGTTTTTTTTTAGTTTGAAGGGGGTCTGGAGAGCCGTTTTACTAAGTTTAGAGGGTAAGCAAAAATATAATGTTCGAAAATGGTGGAGTGGTCTTGCCACTGTCCTGGTAATCCAAAGGTTCAAATCCCGATGTATCAATGGGAAGATATTATTGGGATGGAATTTGTCCTGTACCTAGTATCAGTGCATTACCACAAGCCCACCGAAACGTCAATAAAATACCCTCATTGTTCCCTGATTAAATAGCACTGTATGAATATTCCCATATTCAAAATATGCTGTAGGGGTGCAATGCCTGGTGAGTTATCTGCTCAACAGGTGGCGTTGTGTGTGTGTAAGTGTGAGAGTCCGAGTGTAGGGGGTGAGACAGTGAAGCATGGGAACGAGGTGGCTTCAGAGATGGGGTCGTTTCGGGCCATGAGTGAGCACCGTGCCTCATGTGAAGGCAAGATGGCAGGTGCTCCTTGTACTCTACGTGCTTCACATGTCTCACTCCCTAGACTGGAACAAGACCTCACGGGCTTCACTGTTCATTGTAAAGCGGTGAATGTTAAGGCTCTCAGCCTATGCCCGAGAGGAAGTAAGTTGGAATATAGAAAAAAAAAAAAAAAAAAAAAAAAAAAAAAATATATATATATATATATATATATATATATATATATATATATATATATATAATATATTTATATATATATATATATATATATATATATATATATATATATATATATATATATATATATATATATATAAATAAGATGACGAGAGCAAACATCAACTCCATTTTCATTGTTTATTAATTAAGCTTTTGACAATATTTCGAACAACTTCTCTGTTCATCATCAGGTGAAACACCAACGATCCTAGAAAACAAACATGATATCTGTTAAAACTTTGTATTTAATATATGGATTTATTTAAACAAGTTTAATGTGACAATTCTACATAATACTTTACTGCTAGAATATAAGTTAATAATTGAAAAAAGTTCGGAAACAGCAACTTAGGACAGGCACGTAAACAAAGAATATACTCTCCGGTAGTCAATAAAGATGATTTGGGTATTTTGAAAAATCTAGGACAAGATAATTCGATAATAGTAACTAGACCAGACAAAGGACGGGGGATAGTGATTATGAATAGGTCAGAATATGGTACTAAACTGAAGGATAATTTAGGATGCCATACAAAGTTTAAGAAGGTTGATGAGGATATATACAGCACAATTATGAAATTAGAGGATAGACTCAACCGTATACTACGTGCAATAAAACACGAAATTGGGATCTCTAACTATGATCACATGTATGTTTCAGGTACCTTGCCAGGAATATTATATGGGTCCCCTAAAATATATAAAGATGGTAGACCACTAAGACCGATCACTTCAACTATAAACACGGCGGGTTACAACGTGGGTAAATTTCTAATCAAATTAATTTCACCTTTTACCAACAATGAATATACAGTTAATAATTTAGCAACATTGGTCAATGAACTCAAATCATTAAATCTTCCTCAAAACTGTGTAATGGCTAGTTTAGACGTACAGTCCCTCTTCACAAATGTCCTTCTTCAAGAAACTACGAATATTATTCTGGACAAATACCATCCTGATGAATTTTATAGACTCGATAGAAAGACTGAATCAGCTGTTAAAATTTGCCACTTCTGATAGTGTATTCATGTTTGATAATGCTCTATATAATCAGGTAGATGGAATTGCCATGGGCTCCCCTCTGGGCCCTGTTTATGCTAATGCGTTCATGTGTAAAAACGAAGTTAAATGACTAGATGAGTGCCCCTTAAGTTTTAAACCTGTTTTCTATAGGCGGTATGTAGATGATAGCTTTTTAATTTTCAGGAATATGTTTTTAGAGTATATGAATAAACAGCATACGAATATAAAGTTCACTTAGGAAATAGAAAAAGAGGGCTGCCTACCTTTTTTGGATGTAAATGTAATGAAAACGGGTTCTGGATTAACAACTAATGTATTTCGAAAATCTACGTTCACAAACCTTGGACTTAATTGGTTTAGTTTTACACCCGTAATTTATAAAATAAATTCAATCAAGACTCTAATTAACCGAGCTTATAACATATGTTCCTCCTACATGTTTTTACATATTGAATTTAAGACTTTGGAAAACTTCTTTGTTAAAAATAACTATACAGTTGATTTAGTCCAGAAGACCGTTAAGTCACTTTTAGCTAGTAAATATGTAACTAAAACCTGTGTTCACGAGGTCCCGAAACTTAAGAAATATATAAAACTTCCATTCTATGGTAAATCCAGTTACGACTTTCGTAAACAGCTCCAAAAATTGCTTCATTCTAGATTCCCAGCTGTTAACTTTCGCATAATTTTCACAAATGACTTTAACATTCGCTAATTTTTTAGAATAAAGGACACTGTTCCCAATAACTTATGTTCCAATATTGTTTATGAATTTAACTGTCCCAGCTGCCTTGCTGGGTATGTGGGATGTTCGTCTCGTTCATTCCGCGCTAGAATATTGGAGCATTTGGGGAAAAGTGTCCGAACAGGTCAATTTTTAACGAAAATGCCATTTTCAGCAGTAAGGAATTACTCTTTAGAATTGGACCACAGATTTAATGAAAAAGATTTTAAGATATTGGCTAAATTCAGAAACAAGAACGATACTTTCATTGGGGAGAAATAGTTCATAGAAAAACTCAAACCGAACCTAAATTCAGTGCTCAGGTAGTTGATAGCTTGGGGCTAATAGGATCCCTTGCTATATATATATATGTATATAGTCAGTTAATCTACAGTAGTTAGTTCTCCCGAAATAAGTCGTAAGGTGCAGGTCGATATGGTTTGTTGCATGTTATTTTATATTTTATATTACATGTTCAGGTTTATGAAGTTAGGATTATGTAATATTCTTGTAAATCATGTTATTGTTTTCAATTATTAACTTATATTCTAGCAGTTTTAAGTAAAGTGTTATGTAGAATCTTCACATTAAACTTGTTTAAATAGATCCATATATTAAATACAAAGTTTTAACAGATTTCATGTTTGTTTTCTAGGATCGTTGGTGTTTCGCCTGATGATGAACAGAGAAGTTGTTCGAAATATTGTCAAAAGCTTAATTAATAAACAATGAAAATGGAGTTGATGTTTGCTCTCGTCATCTTATTTATTCTCAAGATCCGGTACCCTAGCGGCCAACCTACTACTGATATATATATATATATGTATATATATATATATATATATATATATATTTATATATATATATATATATATATATATATAACTAAATATATAAATAAAATAATATAAAATTATCAATAATAATACAACTAATTATCATAATAACCCCCAAGACGTTGCACCAGACAGTGTAAAGACTCCATCGACCCCCCCCCCCCCCCCCCCCCCCCCTCCACCGACCCTTGACAATCTCTCTCTCTCTCTCTTTCACTCCACATCTCTCACTGATCGATCATGGAGTGATTCTATAAGACCTTTCACGGATGGAGAGAACAAAGAATTAATATCCATGGAATATATTTTGGGTCTCTGGGCTAAACAAAATATTTAGGTTAAGGTGAGGTCAGGGCGAGGCCACCGAGAGTACAGGCCGCGTCATACAGAAGTCGAACGTCGGGCGACAAACGCCCGAATAGGTTGACTTCCAAAAAAATTCAAATTTCAGCTGGTTCGGGTTGATACAGGTCAATTCGGCCAATGATCTTGATTATTCTGGGGACGTTCTGGGGATGTTCATGGGTGCAGGTGAACATCTTGTGGTTCGGCCAAAAGTTAGTGCATGCGTTAACTTTTGACCGACATTCGGCTATAAAAACCATTAAAAAATGGTCGGCTTTCGTTCGACTTACATTCGTGGTAAGATCTTCTGATTCGGCCCAAGTTCTGCTCTAATTTCCATTGACGATGTTAACACGAACTACCCCTACATGGGCCGAACATAACCCGAACATAAGTCGATAATAACCCGAAAAACATGAATAAAGGCAGACAATATACCGATTACCAGCCAAACGATAGACGAATTACTCGAACAAAACACGACAATCCCCAGATAAAGTGACGAATAAGACAATCATTATCATCATCTTCACCATAATCATCACCACCACCAACATATTCATCACCATCATCATCAATATCATCATCACCACCACCACCATAGTTATCACCATCATCACTACCACCACCACCACCACAACCATCATCATCACTATCATCATCACCACCACCACCATAGTTATCACCATCATCACTACCACCACCACAACCATCATCATCATCATCACTATCATCATCACCACCACCACCATATTTATCACCATCATCATTACCACCATCACCACAACCATCACCATCATCACTATTATCATCACCACCACCACCATAGTTATCACCATCATCACTACCACCACCACCACCATAACCATCATCATCATCATCACTATCATCATCACCACCACCACCATAGTTATCACCATCATCACTACCACCACCACCACCACAACCATCATCATCATCATCACTATCATCACCACCACCACCACCATATTCATCACCATCATCATTACCACCACCACCACAACCATCATCATCATCACCACCATCATAATCATCATCATCATCAGTAGCAGCCATTATTAAGGGAGCCCACCTCACTTTTCTTCTATTTCTCTCCCTCTCCCTTTGGCTTGTATCCATTCGGCCCCATTCAGCCTACTGTTTTAAGATGTTTACCCCCACCCAGGTGTCAATATTTTCCTGGCGAGCGGTAGCGAGCCAGCATATATATATTTTTGTTTTGACAGCAAGTTAAATGTGTACATTTTTCGATAGAAAAATTTCTCCGGCGAAGCCGGATTTCTCCATACAATAATGGTTCGCTATTGCTCGCCAGGAAGAAATCGACACCTGGATGGGGATAAACGTCTTAAAACAGTTGGCTGAATGGAGCCGAATGGATACAAGCCAAAGAGAGAGGGAGAGAAAGAGAAAAAAAAGTGAGGTGGGCCCCCTTAACATCCCCCTTCTACAACGCCAATACATTCTTTATAGAGGTTCACACTATAGGGCAGGTACAGGTTGTCTTTATAGAGGTTCACACTATAGGGCAGGTACAGGTTGTCTTTATAGAGGTTCACACTATAGGGCAGGTACAGGTTGTCTTTATAGAGGTTCACACTATAGGGCAGGTACAGGTTGTCTTTATAGAGGTTCACACTATAGGGCAGGTACAGGTTGTCTTTATAGAGGTTCACACTATAGGGCAGGTACAGGTTGTCTTTATAGAGGTTCACACTATAGGGCAGGTACAGGTTGTCTTTATAGAGGTTCACACTATAGGGCAGGTACAGGTTGTCTTTATAGAGGTTCACACTATAGGGCAGGTACAGGTTGTCTTTATAGAGGTTCACACTATAGGGCAGGTACAGGTTGTCTTTATAGAGGTTCACACTATAGGGCAGGTACAGGTTGTCTTTATAGAGGTTCACACTATAGGGCAGGTACAGGTTGTCTTCCCACATTCGTTACATCGTGTTAAAATTGTGTGATTGTCGTCCGATACGGTTGGTGTTCGTCATAGGTTCTTTCTTATCGGTTGAAGGTCGGCTGATCATCGTACCTCAGTTGAAACTGGTCAGCTGATTCTGGGTTTATTCGAGTTATAGTTGGGTCATGCTCTGACATTCATCGGTTTATATTCGAGTCATGTTCGGGTCTTTGTCGTAAATCGCTTGTGACTATCGGGTTACATTCTGGGCTCGTTCGGGGCATTTTCTGGGGATGTTCTTCTTCTTAAAACTTAGGGACAATTTCGGTTGATTCGGTTCAAATATGCAAGTTATCCAATTCGGGGCTTTGTCGCCCAACGTTCGTAGTCTGTATGACGCGGCCTTACCAGGCCACACGGATGGGACCTTTAAATTCTGTAACATAGGCAAAGGTAGGGCTAATTTTTTGCACTACCCTCACAGGTCAGTATACATTTGAGTGAGATAGAGGGAAGATCGCACTGTGTTTCCAAATTATTTCCCCTTTCTAAATACTTTATAAGTACTGTATATTAAAACTAAGTTTACCCATACTCGACAAGAAGGTAATTTTAAGGAATTTTGAAGAATTTAACTATGAAGAAGTAAACACAGATGAGGAAATTGATTTTGGTTTATGTCATACCAATGTTGTAGTTTGTAAGGAGGATATAATAAAATAGATTGATAGGTATATATAGTTAAATATATAGATTCTATAGATAGTTAAAAACAGAGTGAGAGTGATTGCGCGCGTGTGTGTGTGTGTGTGTACTGTATGTGAGTGAGTAGTGCGTGTGTGTGGTGAGGAGTGCGTGTGTCCATGTGTAACTCATTCACTTGTTCGTCAAGGGGAATCCACGCAATGCGAGCTAAGCTCATTATTATCGCGCCTCCTTAACTGGGAATGTATTGCGTGAAATGCATGTTAAGTGTTTATGTATCGTTGGAATGGCTGTGGATGTGTGTGTAGTCTGTATTTTAGCCAATTGGCGACATCTGGAAACGAAGGCTTAAGGTTAATCTGTACGGTACCATTCTCACTACGGTACCAGTCTCACCCGAAGGCTTAGGTTGACCAGTAGCTTAGGTTGACCAGTACAATACCCATCTCACCTTGTAACCGATCACCAACCCCAAATGTGTGTGTGTGTGTGTGCGTGTGTGTCTGTTGGAGAAATTACAAATTATTGCATAACAGAACTGAAGATGGATTACATACATACTAACAGGAAAATTTCAAACAGACCATTTGGAAGCAAGATTTGGTCACTATCGGCAATTAGCAGGAGGACATTACAACATTTCTGTACGCCAAATATATGAGTGTGAAAAGAAGATACGGATGATGTCAGTGTTAAAACTAAGTTTACCCATACTCGACAAGAAGGTAATTTTAATGAATTTTGAAGAAATTAACTATGAAGAAGTAAAAACAGATGAGGAAATTGATTTTGGTTTATGTCATACGAATGTTGAAGTTTGTAAGGTGGATATTGATAGGTGTAAAGACATCATACCAGTGATAGTTTATTTAGCTGGCTATTGCTGTTACTCTGTGATAAAGAAAATGAAATGTATTGCATGTAAAGAAATGATTAAGTGTTCAGATAGTGGTGAAGACATCCCTGAAAATCTAAGTTACATTGCTGGAATTAGCAGAGGTTTTCTTATTTACTCAGATAGTGTGACAGCCAACATGGTCATGTATAACTATATTGTTATTAACAAACTTGTTCAACTTCCTGCCTTTCGAAATGCTACTAGCCAATGAAATATAGCAACACAGCTCACAGTTACGGCTTTAGCAGATGCTGATCTCCTGTTCCCTAGTGATATGTGTGAAAATGGTCATAACACCGAAAAAAAATAGAAAGTATGGTGGTATATGCTTCTACAAATGCAATATTAAATAATTACTGTGCTAAAGAAAATAACATCCCAGCAGCTACCAGAGCTAATAAGAATGTAGGCATGAAGAGAAAGCTTCTAACCCTAGACAAATAGACTATGTGTACTGTATTGTATAATTATTGTATTGTGTGTGTTTGTTTGTGAGTGTGTGTGTGTGTGACTGCAGGTGTGTGTGTGTGTGAAGGTGAGTGTGTCTGCAGGTGTGGTCATGTAAGGGAATCGGATTTAAAAAGTATAATCCCGGAACGGAGATTGGATTAGGCCTAGTACAAAGGTCATTCCTTTATGTGTGTGTTTATGTGTTACATTAATTATATGTTTATATTAATTTATATATTAATACATTTAGTTAGTTACTATGTATTTGTTCACGAATTTATATAGTAATACATTTAGTTAGTTACTATGTATTTGTTCACGAATAATAGTGGATGTCGCTTATATTGGCTCTCCAGTAAGGCTCTCTTTATTGGCTGTGTATAAAATATAGTAATGTATATAGCATTTTGTATTATTTTTTCTAATAAGAAAAAAGTAATAGTGATATACTTGTAATACGTTTTCCTCTTGTACAAATACTTGTTCAAGGTATGAGTGAAATTTGCAGTAAATACCAAAGTATGTTGTTATAATATCGGCATCATAATATATAATAATATAATTTTGCGTACTCAGTAAAAGATAAATATATTTTTATGTGTACTTCAATTTAAAATTAAACTGATACAATATAAAAGGGAGAGTAATTATAGACTTGGGAGACACTACTGATCCACCTGGTGAACAAGCCTACGTCTTTTCTATCCTAAATGACCTAGAGCAGTTAGTTCAGCAACCCACCCGTATCCCGGATCGCATCGGAGATCGGCCCAACATTCTTGACTTGTTTCTAACTTCTAACCCTTCTTCTTATACTGTCGATCTTTTCTCTCCTCTGGGCTCCTCCGACCATAAACTTATCTCTGTCACCTGTCCTATCTCTCCAGTACAGCCACCCGATCCTCCTAGCCGGCGGCGCTTGTGGCACTTTGGCGCTGCCGACTGGGAGGCTCTTCGGCAGTACTTCTTTGATTTCCCATGGAATGATTTCTGCTTCCATGGCCGAGGACCCTCGGAGAGTGCTGAACGCATTACCGAGGTAATCCTATCGGGCATGGAAGCATACATTCCATTCTCTTTCTCTCAGACTAATGCTAAAAAATCTTGGTTTATTCACGCCTGTTCTACTGCTGTCCGCAATAAGGAGGAAGCATTCAAACGGTACCGACGCCTTAAAACTCAAGACTCTCATTCTTCATATGTTTCTGCCCGGAATCAAGCCAAATCTGTTCTTCGACTTGCCAAACACTCTTTCATCATAATAAATGCACTGAACTATCCAACTCTAGCTCTTCCCAAGCTTTCTGGCATCTAGCCAAAAACCTCTCCAACAATTTCTCTTCCTCGTCTTTCCCTCCCCTTTCCCACTCTGATGGCACAACCATCACTTCTTCCTCTGACAAAGCTAAACTCTTCGCTCAAACTTTTGCTAGAAACTCCACCTTGGATGATTCCGGTGCTATTCCTCCCTCTCCGCCCTCCTCTCTCTTACTTATGCCTAATATCCTAATCTCTTCTAAAGATGTACTTTCTACCCTCTCTGGGCTTAACACTAATAAGGCGTACGGTCCGGACGGTGTTCCTCCTGTTGTTCTCAAAAACTGTGCTTCCGTGCTGACTCCCTGCCTAGGCAAACTCTTTCGTCTCTGTCTATCCTCTAACGTCTTCCCTTCATGCTGGAAGTTTGCTCACATTCAACCTGTCCCAAAGAAGGGTGACCGCTCTCAACCCTCCAACTATCGTCCAATTGCTCTTATCTCTTGTCTTTCTAAAGTTTTTGAAACTATTCTTGCTTCCAAATTTCTTAAGCATTTCTCTTCTCATAATCTGCTCTCAGATCGCCAGTATGGCTTCCTTAAGGGTCGCTCTACTGGTGATCTTCTTTCATATCTTACTAACTCTTGGTCATCCTCCTTCCGGGACTTCGGTGAGACTTTTTCTATTGCACTAGACATATCGAAAGCCTTCGATAGAGTCTGGCATAAATCTTTAATTTCTAAACTACCCTCCTTCGGTTTCTATCCCTCCATCTGTGCCTTTGTCTCTAATTTCCTTTCCGGCCGTTCCATAGCCGCGGTTGTGGACGGCCATTGTTCACTTCCTCACCCTATAAACTCCGGTGTTCCTCAGGGCTCTGTCCTATCTCCTATTCTCTTTCTAATTTTTATAAATGATCTCCTTAACTGTACCTTAATTCCCATCCATTCATACGCAGACGACTCAACCTTACACTACTCCATTAGTTTTTCAGAACGCCCCAGCCAGCAATCCCTCAACGACAAACGTAATGAAGCCATAGAACTCTTAAATTCTGATCTAAATACTATTTCCAATTGGGGCAGAGAAAACCTTGTTAACTTTAATGCTTCCAAAACCCAATTTCTCCATCTATCTACCCGTCAGGATCTCCCAGCGGACTATCCCTTATTCTTCAACAATACAAAAATCAACCCTTCATCTTCTCTCAATATTCTTGGTGTCTCTTTTTCTTCTGCTCTCATTTGGAAGGACCATATTACCAGTCTTGCTAAGGCAGCCTCCCAGAAGCTGGGTGTGCTCAACCGCCTTAGGGGGTTCTTTTCCCCTGCACAGCTTCTTGCTCTGTACAGGGGCATAGTGCGCCCTTGTATTGAGTATTGTTCACATGTGTGGGGAGGTTCCTCTCACACCGCTCTCCTAGACAAAGTTGAAAGGAAGGCCTTTCGTATCATTAACTCCCGTCCACTCACCAACTCTCTGCAATCTCTCTCTCTCCGCCGCAATGTTGCATCTCTCTCGCTATTCTATCGCTACTATAATAATCAGTGTTCCTCAGAGCTATCCCAGTGCATACCACCTCCTTTACGTAGGGCACGTGGTACCCGTCTTGCAACTCAATCCCACCCCTACTCTGTGCAACTCTCCAACCCAAGAGTGAAACGTTACTCTCAAACTTTCTTCTACTCAACAGCTGAGCTCTGGAACTCTCTCCCAGAATCAGTCTTTCCCTCTTCCTATGACTTAAATTGCTTCAAACTCTGTGTGTCCAGGCATTTTGGCTCGAACGTCCCTTGATTTTGGCCCTGTCACTCTTTCAACTATGGGGGAGGCACTCGCTATAGGCAGTTATGCCTTTTGCCTCCCTCAATCACATAGAAAAAAAAAAAAAAAAAAGAGCGGTCCGTAAATGTAGCCCCACATTGCTGACGTCACAGTATGGTCAACGCGGCCTGGTACTCTTGGTGGCCTCGGTCAGGGCCGGTGAAGGTGTTGAGGGTTAAGGATTGGTTTCTCTCTCTCTCATTTTTGTTTTGTTTTTTAACCCCCTTCTTCTTAATGTTTAGGCCCATCAGTTTTGAGATTTTAAGACATTCACCCAATTATTTGGGCGATTTTAAGACCTTTATAATGCCATTTAGGTGTCTGTTTGTTCCTGGCGAGCGGTAGCGATCTTATAATTTATGAGGAACCGGCCTTCGGCCAGGATATTTCTCTACTGAATAATGTACACATTTATCTCGAGAAGGGGTCTTGGAGGTATTTTAAAAAGTTTGATGGAGGACTTGGGAGGAAACAAAATTAATAAATCAAGATGTTAATGAACAAATAAATACAAATCTCCCCTTAAGTAGTGGGTAGATTTTAGCGTCTCGGTAAAGTCACACAGGCACATTTCCGGCAATTTTCGATGAACAAGTTTTTGTCTCGTACTATTTTTCAGGCTTTTTCGCATTGTAATCGAAAACTAGGTCGATGGTAGATTATGTATGGTTGTTGAATTATTACGGAACTTAAATTTTGAAGCTACCAGACTACAATTGCCCGTAAGAAGTGACGGAAAAATCGCTCGTGTGACACCGCCTTACGACGTCTCATAGTCGAGCGCTAGATACCTTGTTTACATAAATCTTGGCTTGCACTAGACGATTTTATTCAGCTCTGGCAATAAATCATGTGAATTCCCGTCGTCTCTTCGATCAATGATGAAGTGCTTTTCTAAGAACTCTTATATCAGGATTCATAGACGTCAAAGATAAATTAAAATAAACCCTTTGAAGATCCGATTACGTATATCTGTTATGTTTTCTGACTATCATTAGGCGATTTTATTCAGATTAGGAAGGGTATGTGGAAGTCAGAGGGTTAATTGAGTCTTTACCCTTTTCATTCCCACAGATCCTTCCTAAGCTGAATAAAATCGTATAATGATACCCAAATAAACTGTCCAAATGTGTGATAATCTTGTACGGGTTAAGTGCAAACATTTGATCTGTGCTTTCTTGGATGTAAATGGCTTGAGCACGCAATTCAGTCTAGTATGTTACTCCATTCTGGTTATGTATTGGATGTTGTTATTCAGCTAAAGAAAGATGTCTCATACTACATGAGATAACTGATGCCTTGTCTATAAATTAAAGTATAGCTTGGTTCGTACGTTCTGGATAACATTACACGATTTATTTAGTCTAGAAACGAAACACATCTCTATGATGAAGGATGAAGAGCTTTCACATATGGAGAATATATCTGTATATCTCTATCTATCTATCTATCTATTTATTTACCTATGAATGTTGTGGGTGTAATATTGATTAGATTGAGATAACATCACAATTATAAGCTTTTTGTGTACTTTTGATTCTGGTTAACGTTAAACGTTTTTTACAAACTTACTAAAATGATTTAATCCCATCAGCACGATGACGTAATTTTCATCATATTCTGGTTACCATTAGACGATTTTCTTTAGCTTCAAACCTCTAGGACTCAAAGTGGTGAATAGGATCTCGATAAACCCTCTGAATATCATAAGTCCTCTTCAAACAGATTTTGTTTCTATTTTTACCAAAGCATTAGAGGTACAAAAGGGGTTAACACTACCAACGAAATCATACGAAATACACTATTAGTCTATTTTGTATGGATTCTGGCTAAAACTACACGGTTTTATGCAGATGCAGCCACAAATCTCGCAATCAGTAAATTCTCTCTCTCTCTCTCTCTCTCTGTGATCAATGATTCACCAAGAGCTCTCATTCATGCTTCACAGATAAATAAAAAGGAATTGAAAAGAAGAAGAAGCGGAAGAGAGAGAGAGAGAGAGACATTGGGTTACATAGATACACAGACTAGGAGTACAAAGGAGTACAAAGGAAATCAAGCAACAACATATCTAGTGACCCTTCTAGGTTGATTGTCCTCCAAAACACTGAGGATCAAGTGTCCAAACAGTGGTTTAGAGTGGGTAAGGGAACATTGGAAAGGGAATTTCTGCCCTGGAACTAATGTCCGTGGCAGGATTAGGAAGTTAGTAGAGAACAGAAGGGTTAGTAACTGAGGGGGGGATAAAATAAAGTTATTCATTTACAAACGCAGTCAGTCGCAGGTTTGATGAGAGATATTTGTCTAGGCGGAGTTTAAATGAATCAACGGTGATGCAGTCTATAACGTTTCGTTTCGGGGAAGCCCATTCCACAAGTTGACAACTCGATTGAAGAAGAAATTCTTAGATTCGTGCGAGTTAAAAGATTTACCAATAATTTTGCAACCGTTTCCCCGCGTGTAATTAGATTGGTCGATAGTGAAGTACTTACTACAGTTCATATTGTCGATGCCTTTGATGATTTTGAACACTTGAATTAAGTCACCTCTTAATCTGCGCTGGGTTAAAGGAAATAGATTTAATTCTCTAAGACGCTCTTCCTATGGTTTGTTCTTTAGGCTAGATATCATTTTGGTAACTCTACGTTGAACTCGTTCTAGCTTGTTTATATCTTTTTGGTAATAAGGGCACCAGGATTGAACGCAGTATTCCAGAAGAGGGCGGACTAAGGAATTGTAAAGGGTTAGGATAACTTCTTTGGATTTATGCTCAAATAACCTGCCTATAAAGCCAATTATTTTGTTTGCCTTCTTAAGAACTTCTGAACATTGTTGACTCGGTTTTAGGTTACTCGATATTGTTACTCCCAGATCGGTTTCTCTGTTTATATTCTTAAGCTGAGTGCCATTCATCGAATAGTTTGCTTTCTCATTTAGGTATCCGACATGTAGTACTTTACATTTATCCGCATTGAAACTCATTTGCCAAATTTGGGCCCAATATGACAATTTATCTAGATTGTGTTGCATATCGTCAACTTGTTCTTTTGAGAGTACGCTATTTGCAATTTTTGTATCGTCAGCAAATTTTGAGATTGTACAGGTGAGACCCTCATCTATGTCGTTGATGTAAATTAGAAAGATAATTGGTCCTAGTACCGATCCCTGGGGTACCCCGCTACTTACATTGGTCCATTTAGATGCCTTACCGTTTATGACTACCCTTTGCTTTCTGTTGCTGAGCCAATTTTCTATCCATTTCAACAGACCGTCTTGTATTCCATGCGCTTTTAGTTTTAGCAGTAAACGTTTGTGGGGAACTTTGTCAAAGGCCTTTTGAAAATCAAGGTATATAATATCTACAGCATTACTTTCATCGTAGAGGTTGAGGATATCGTGGAAGAAGTCTAAGAGGTTTGTTAAACAGGAACGTTTTTTACGAAAGCCGTGTTGAGTATCTTTAAGTATGTTATTTTCCTCTAAGTGATTTACGAGTCTGTCTCGTATGACCGTTTCTAGCATTTTACATACAACTGAGGTTGAGCTAATTGGACGATAGCTACTGGGTAGGGATTTGCTGCCTTTTTTTAATATCGGTGTTACGTTGGCTAGCTTACGTTGACTACACAGACCTTGCGGCCCCTACTAGGCAGTCCGGACTAATTATAACAAAATGATGCTACTAAGTGGAAGGTAAGGATAGCAAATAAGAAGGCTCTCTCCCCACCCACCACTTCCTTCATTGTATGATAAACGGCTTGAACTCTGGTAAAAAGACTCTCGCATTTAAAAGAAAGAGAGAGAGAGAGAGAGAGATAGAGAGAGTGATAGAGAGTTTGTAAGTGTGTGATTCTTACTGGCTCTTTCTGGGCTCAAAATTGATAGAGTTGACGTCATAGTGGAGTTGAACCCTCTGAGGATCGATGACGTCACAGTGGAGTTGAACCCTCTGAGGATCGATGACGTCATAGTTGAGTTGAACCCTCTGAGGATCGATGACGTCATAGTGGAGTTGAACCCTCTGAGGATCGATGACGCACTTCGTTTCGATTTTTTGGCTATTATTCGACGATTTTATTC
>CM064550.1:7554621-7667121 GCA_032716605.1 Paralithodes platypus
AACCCAGCGCAGATTAAGAGGTGACTTAATTCAAGTGTTCAAAATCATCAAAGGCATCGACAATATGAACTGTAGTAAGTACTTCACTATCGACCAATCTAATTACACGCGGGGAAACGGTTGCAAAATTATTGGTAAATCTTTTAACTCACACGAATCTAAGAATTTCTTCTTCAATCGAGTTGTCAACTTGTGGAATGGGCTTCCCCGAAACGTTATAGACTGCATCACCGTTGATTCATTTAACCCTTATTTAGCGGCGAGCAACATAAGTCGAGTTAAAAAAAGCTGGACTATGTGGCGGCGCTCGACATAACTCGAGTGGCAATTTCAGCACGTAATGTGGCTGAGAGAGAGAGACAAGTGGTGGCAGGAGACTAGCGAGCGTATGACTGCTCCAGACCACCGCGGCGAACCTACTGACACAAATCTCAGCTCCCTCCTCCCTCTCTCACTCGCTACATACTCAATTATGTACCGAAAGTACCGAATTACCTGCTTTTTGCACTCGCGTTGCACGGTTATTGCAAGAAAACTATCCATCATACAAGGATCGTTATGGTGTCATTCGAAAGCTCTGTTTATGCCCTTTCAGGGATAGGTACTTGTTTTACGTTCTGGGTCTTATTTAGGCATGAAAATTATCACGTAAACAGCCCTATTTTGGCTAAAAACACCCCGCTGTGCGGTACACATAAATAAACCGCATAGGCCGCTCGTAAGGTGTTAAACTCCGCCTAGACAAATATCTCGCATCAAACCCGCGACTGACTGCGTTTGTAAATGAATAACTTTATTTTATCCCCCCCTCAGTTACTAACCCATCTGTCCCCTACTAACTTCCTAATCCTGCCACGGACATTAGTTCCAAGGCAGTAATTCCCTTTCCAATGTTCCCTTACCCACTCTAAACCACTGTTTGGACACTTGATCCTCAGTGTTTTGGAGGACAAGCAACCTAGAAGGGTCACTAGATCTGTTGTTGCTTGATTTCCTTTGTACTCCTTTGTACTCCTTTGTACCCACTCTAAACCACTGTTTGGACACTTGGTCCTCAGTGTTTTGGAGGACAAGCAGCCTAGAAGGGTCACTAGACCTGTTGTTGCTTGATTTCCTTTGTACTCCTTTGTACTTTGTACTTTTGTACTTTGTACTCCTCTTCCCCACTTGGTGGGGAGTCAACTGTCTTATGGGAAGCGTTAGGGGAGCGATAAACATAGCGAGGCGACGAGGTAAACAAGGCAACTGGGCCGGGAGGGAGGTGGGAGGCCGCCCAGTCCTTCCACTCCCGCACTCTCTCTCCCCACTCCCCACCGCGGCGGGACTTGGGTATTGCAAATTGATAAGTATTGCCACTGTTGGGCAACATAATAAGGTATATCCCATATGAATTTGAACCCTCTAGCTACCATAAGCTAAGAATAAATAAGCACAAAAGGGGCAGTGGGATAAGTGGGTAAACTGGCTTTCCCCATCTGCCCTCACTCACCCGCGCGGATAGGCTAGGGGGTTGCCGCATATCCCCACTGTTCAGCAACATCATAAGGTAGTTTCCCATACCATCCTCAAGCCTCTAGCTACCATAGGACAAGAGTAAATTATTTCGAAGTAGCGGACGCAACATATGTGGCGCTGGGGCTTAGCTTTACATACATTGCCGACGCATACGCTGTGGCGCTGGGGTCCCGTGGGTTAATTATCTGACTTCTAAAGTGGAACACATTCTATCCATCTCTCCCTTCGCAGAAATCTCCATCTTAGGAGATTTCAATGTTCACCACCGCCAATAACTTTCCTCTCATACTTCTGACCAACCTGGTGAACAAGCCTACGTCTTTTCTATCCTAAATGACTGACATAGAGTAGTTGGTTCAGCAACCAAGCCGTATCCCGGATCGCCTCGGAGATCGGCCCAACATTCTTGACTTGTTTTAACTTCTAATCCTTCTTCTTACACTGTCAATATATTCTCTCCTTTGGGCTCCTCCGACCATAAACTTATCTCTGTCACCTGTCCTATATCTCCAATACGGCCACTCGATCCTCCCAACCGGCGGCGCTTGTGGTACTTTGGCGCTGCCGACTGGGAGGCTCTTTGGAAGTACTTCTTCGAATTTCCATGGAATGACTTTTGCTTCCGTGCCCGGGGACCCTCGGAGAGTGCTGTACGCCTTAACACTCAAGAATCTCATTCTTCCTATGTTTCTGCCCGGAATCAAGCCAAATCTGTTCTTCGACTTGACAAACACTCTTTCATCAATAATAAATGCACTGAACTATCCAACTCTAGCTCTTCCCAAGCTTTCTGGCATCTAGCCAAAAACCTCTCTAACAATTTTTCTTCCTCGTCTTTCCCTCCCCTTTAACACTATGATGGCACAACCATCACTTCTTCCTCTGACAAAGCTGAAATCTTCGCTAGAAACTCCACCTTGGATGATTCCGGTGCTATTTCTCCCTCTCCACCCCCCTCTCTCCTACTTATGCCTAATATCCTAATCTCTTCTAAGGATGTACTTTCTACCCTCTCTGGGCTTAATACTAAGAAGGCATACGGTCCGGACGGTGTTCCTCCTGTTGTATTTAAAAACTGTGCTTCCGTGCTTACTCCCTGCCTAGGCAAACTCGTTCGTCTCTGTCTCTCCTCTAACGTCTTCCCTTCTCGCTGGAAGTTTGCTCTCATTCAACCTGTCCCAAAGAAGGGTGACCGCTCTCAACCCTCCAACTATCGTCAAATTGCTCTCATCTCTTCTATCTCTAAAGTTTTTGAAACTATTCTTGCTTCCAAATTTCTTAAGCATTTCTCTCTCCGTAATCTACTCTCAGATCACCAGTATGGCTTCCTTAAGGGTCGCTCTACTTGTGATCTTCTTTCATATCTTACTAACTCTTGGTCATCCTCCTTTCGGGACTTCGGTGAGACCTTTTCTATTGCGCTAGACATATCGAAGGCCTGGCACAAATCTCTAATTTCTATAATATCCTCCTTCGGTTTCTGTCCCTCCATCTGTGCCTTTGTCTCTAATTTCCTTTCCGGCCATTCAATAGCTGCGGTTGTGGACGACCATTGCTCACTTCCTCATCCTATCAACTCCGGTGTTCCTCAGGGCTCTGTCCTATCTCCCATTCTCTTTCTAATTTTCATAAATGATCTTATCAACTGTATCTCACACGTAATGAATCCATACAACTCTTATCTTCTGATCTAACTACTATTTCCATTTGGGGCAGAGAAAACCTTGTTGCCTGTAATGCTTCCAAAAACCCAATTTTTCCGTCTATATACTCTCCGTAACTCTCAGAAGACTATCCCTTATCTTTCATCAATACAAAATTCAATCCTTCATCTTCTCTCAATATTCTTGGCATCTCTTTTGCTTCTGCTCTCACTTGGAAGGATCATATTACCAGTTTTGCTAAGGCAGCCTCCCAGAAGCTGGGTGTGCTCAATTGCCTTAATTTTTGTTTTTAACCCTGCACAGCTTCTTGCTCTGTACAGGGGCACAGTGCGTTCTTGTAATGAGTATTGTTCACATGTGCGGGGTGGTTCCTCTCACACCGCACTCCTAGACAAAGTAGAAAGGAAAGCCTTTCGTATCATTAACTCCCGTCCACTCACCAACTCTCTGCAATCTCTCTCTCTTCGCCGCAATGTTGCATATCTCTCGCTGTTCTATCGTTACTACAATAATCAGTGTTCCTCAGAGCTCTCCCAGTGTATACCACCTCCTCTACATAGAGTACATGGTACCCATCTTGCAATACAATCCCACCCCTACTCTGTGCAACTCTCCAACCCAAGAGTGAAATGTTACTCTGTCTTTCTTCTATTCAGCAGCAGAGCTCTTGAACTCTTTCCCAGAAACAGTCTTTCCTTCTTCCTATGAATTACATAGTTTCAAACTCTGTGTGTCCAGGCATTTTGGCTCGAACATCCCTTGATTTTGGCCTTGTCACTCTTTCAACTCTGATTGAGGAACTCGCTACAGGCAGTTCTGCCTTTTGTGTCCCTCCCTCACTCACATAGAAAAAAAAAAAATATATATATATATACCTGTATATAGGCCTATATATACATATATATACAGTATGTATATATATATATATATATATATATATATATATATATATATATATATATATATATTCTTTAAGGCATGTGAGATTAAATAAAACAGCATAGTTAGCGTTAATATGTTTTTTTATTGAGAGATTCAATGTCTCGTGCAATTTTCCGATGTCGGTCGTTCAAAAGGTACAATAATGAACCGAAGTTATTAGCAGGTTGTGGGGTGGTAGGGGTTGTAGGAGGTTGTAATGTTTCAGCAATAGCTCTTGCCATGTTCACACAGGTATTGGTTAGAATAGAAAAATAGAAAGGTATTTATAGGGAGCAGGGGGGGTTCACGTACCGCGAGATATACACATATGGCGAGGCTAGTCGGCAGTCTGTGTCCGTGGTTGGTTGGCCGCTGCTAGCCGCGCACTACGTCTGTTGATTGGCTGTTGGGGTCCGGGGGCACCAGGAGGTGGGCGTTGGCTAGGTATAGCATTGGCGGGGTCATTTCCATTCTGTTGTCAGAATTTGGAGGTCTAATGTCTGGTTGTTAAGAGGGGGGTTTAGTGCTTGTATGTATATAGCTTGAAGGATTGGAAGGCGTCTGGAGTCTGGTTCTTTATCTAATATGGAGGTGTTGCTATCAAGGTCTTCACGGGTTAGTTGAGGGTAGTCAGGGCTGTTATAATGATTTTTGATAGCGCCAGATTGAAGGTGGAGGGTAAGACGACGGCTAAGGCGAGTCTGGGTCATGCCGATATATGATTTACGGGGTCCACAGTCCCTGTTAGTACAAGCATGTTGGTATATCACATGATCCATATTCATCTGTTTGTTGTTGTTGGCAGGGCAGTTACGAAGTACAAGTTGGGAGGTTTTGGGGGATTTTTGATATATGATTATTTTGATTTTGCTATCCGTGTAGGTGGGCTGGACATTCTTTAGTATGATGTCTCTTATTACTGCTTCGTCTGTTTTGTGGTCAGAGGACATGAAGTTTTTATATAATATTTTGATGTCCTCGGGGCTGGTGGTGTTGGGGGCTTCGTTGTTATACCATTTTTATATATGTTTCTTGATGGTTTTATCGATATCAGAGTTAGAGTAGCCGTTGTTTATGAGGACTTGTGTAAGGCGTTGGAGTTCGTGGTGGGTGTTCCGCCAGGAGGAGCAGTGAGAGAGAGCCCTCCTGAAGTAGCCGGAGATGGTGGAGGTGTGGTACCTTTTGGGGCACTCACTTTCGCCGTTGAGGCAGAGTCCATTATTTGTGGGCTTCGTATAGACAGTGGTTTTGAAGCCTGTGTATTGGTTGGTGACTAGGATGTCAAGGAAGGGTAGTTTCCGTTCAGTTGTCTACTCAAAGGTGAAATTAAGTCCTGATGTTGTGATGAATCGTTGATTCTCGAAGCTCTGTGGTGTCTTTCACCTGCACGAAGATGTCATCAACGTAACGGCAGTAGATGGAGGGGCAGTGTGTAGCCAGGAGGTCCTCCTCGATAGCACCCATGAACAAATTTGCGAAGAGGACACCCAGGGGGCTGTCCATCGCCACACCATCTATCTGACGGTACATGTGTCTTCGGGGGCAGATGAAGGGGACTTCATTGGTGCATAGCTCCATCAGTGATCGTAGGGCATGTTCGGGGATGTCTAGAGGTGTGGAGGCAGTAGAGTGGTATACCCGACGTAAGATGATATCGATCGTCCTATCCACTGGTACATTAGTGAAGAGGCTTTCGGGGGATTATTTATCATATATTATAAATCCCCAAAAACCTCCCAACTTTTACTTCGTAACCGCCCTGCCAACGACAACAAACAGCTGAATATGGATCATGTGATATACCAACATGCTTGTACCAACGGGAACTGTGGACCCCGTAAATCGTATATTGGCATGACCCAGACTCGCTTTATCCGTCGTCTTACCCTCCACCTTCAATCTGGCGCTATCAAAACTCATTATAACAGCCCTGACCACCCTCAACTAAACCCGTGAAGACCTTGATATCAACACCTCCATATTAGATACAGAACCAGACGCCTTCCCATCCTTGAAGCTATATACATACAAGCACTAAACCCCCCTCTTAACACCCAGACATTAGACCTCCAAATTCTGACAACACGATGGAAATGACCCCGCCAATGCTATACCTAGCCAACGCCCACCTCCTGGTGCCCCCGGACCCCAACAGCCAATCAACAGACGTAGTGCGCGGCTAGCAGCGGCCAACCAACCACGGACGCAGACTGCCGACTAGCCCCGCCCACATGTGCATAACTCGCGACTCGTGAACCCTCCCTGCTCCCTATAAATACTCTTCTATTTTTCTATTCTAACCATTACCTGTGTGAACATGGCAAGAGCTATTGCTGAAATGTTATAACCTCCTACAAACCCTACCACCCCACAACCTGCTGATAACTTTGGTTCATTATTGTACCTTTTGAACGACCGACATCAGAAAATTGCACGAGACATTGAATCTCTCAACAAAAAACATATTAACGCTAACTATGCTGTTTTATTTAATCTCACATGCCTTAAGAAAATATATTACTTGGTTATACTAACTTCCAATATATATATATATATATATATATATATATATATATATATAATGAAAGACACACCGGTAATACAATGACTTAAATTATACAAGCCAATAAAAACTATATATCTATCTTTTTATCTATCTATCTATGTATCTTTCTATATACAAAATAAGTTCTTAGTATGGAACTAGAGCCTTAGAGCTCCATTATATTGGTCGAATTTGCTGTTTTTGTAACAAATATCTATATATTATATATATTGCAATCTTGTGTATAATATATCACGGTTCTGTCTGTTTAACTGTAGTTTTGACAATATGTAGCTCTTGTCTTCAATATCCTTAGTATACACAATAGCTATTAATTGTTTGTAATATCTTCCTTGTATCTGTCACTAATGTGTTGTATGCAGATGACGCAGTGTTATGTGCCGAGGGCGAAAATGTCCTGTGCTAGATAATGGAAATATTTGTTGAAGTATGTGAAAGACGCGGACTGAAAGTAAATGTTAATATAAGCAAAGAAATGGTAGTAGAAAGAGGAGACAATTTGTGTAATGTATGGATTAGTGGAGAACAGCTTGAACTAGTAGAGGAGTTTATGTATCTGAGAGCCATGATTGAGAAAAGGGGAACATGTTGAAGAAAAGTAGAAAACACAGAGTAACACAAAGAAGAAAGGTAGCTGGAACATTGAAAGCCTTGTTTAGGGGGAGAACCTTGAGTAGGGAAGCTGAGAGGATTGCATGAGGGTGTGTTGGTGCCGAAACTCTGGTATGGTATAATATTGAGAAGTAATAAATAAGAGCAGTTGAAATGGATTTGCTAAGAAATGCGTGTGGAGTTAGAAGAATAGACAAAGTAAGAAGTGTGAACATAAGGGAGGCATGTGGAGTTAAGAAGTCAGTAGAGCAAAAGGTTGAAGAAAGTGTTCTCAGATGGTATCGTTACATGACAAGAATGCCTTAAGAAAGACTAGTTAAAAGGATCTATGTCAGTGAAGTGAAATGAAGAAGAAGGCGTGGAAAGGCGATAAGAAGATGGTATGATGTGGTTTCAGAATGTGTGATGTGTGTCAAAGCGTGAAAAGGGAATGGCTGAAGCAAAATAATTAGCAAATGACAGGAATGAATGGAAGAAATTTGTTAGAGTACAAGAAGGTCTGTGGATCATTTTAAATTACAAACCTGGAAGGTCTTTAAATATCCCAGATGTTGAAGTGAAGAGTCCTTGTCCGTAAATATATCATCTGAGGTAGAGCCATTGAATTCGGGGGCTGATAAGTGATTGGTGCTCCTGAATGCTTATGTGATTGCTTTTTGTGGGCGAACTGTTATGTGTTCTTCTCCTGTCATTTCTTTTTTCCTTTTGTATGCCTCTTGCTGATCCTCCCTACCCCTTGTGGGAATAATGGCTGGCTACTGACTGACTGACTGACTGTACCTGTATGACCTTCAACCACATTACCCTATAAGTGTTGAGGCTTGTACTGAAAGGTAATTAAATATATACCCTGTAATAACAACTACTGATACCATGATCAAAGCCTCATATGTTAATTGTGTACCCACCCAGACTCCGCAGTCAGGTTGCTGTTGTGACCATAAATGTAATGTTATTATAGGGTTTATAATGGTTTGATGAGCTATGCTATGTAATTAAGTAATGCAATGTTATGTTATGTGATACTATTCTAGGATGATTATTCATTATGTTTAATCATATTTCATTATCTTTGTTTATATTATACAAGCCAAGCTATATAAAGTTATGTCTTGCCCTCCTATAACACGTTATAGTATGCCTTGATATTATACCATGCTATGCTATGCTATACTAAAATATGCCATGCTAGACTAAACTATGCTATGGTATACTAAACTATGCTATGATATAATCATCTATTGTATGCTATGCTCAACTATACTATGCTATACTCAACTCAGCTATGCTATGCTCAACTTTGCCATGTTATGCTACACTCAACTATGCAATGCTATGCTATGCTCAACTATATTGAGCTACATTCTACTATATGATGCTAAACTATGCTACGCTATACTAATCTATGCTATGCTATACTATGCTCAACCATACTACGCTGTACTAAACTATGCTATGCTCTACTATACTATACTAAATTACTATGCTATACTAAACTAAACTATGCTTTATGATGCTAAACTATGCTATGCTATACTAATCTATGCTATGCTATACTATGCTCAACCATACTACGCTGTACTAAACTATGCTATGCTCTACTATACTATACTAAATTACTATGCTATACTAAACTAAACTATGCTTTATGATGCTAAACTATGCTATGCTATACTAATCTATGCTATGCTATACTATGCTCAACCATACTACGCTGTACTAAACTATGCTATGCTCTACTATACTATACTAAATTACTATGCTATACTAAACTAAACTATGCTTTATGATGCTAAACTATGCTATGCTATACTATACTATGCTATGTTCAACTATGGTCTACTACACTAAACTAAACTATGATATACTCAACTATGCTAAGATGTACTGCACTACGCTACACTCCTCAATAACAACCATTATACTCACCGTGATCGAGGTCCCAAATGTTGATCGTGTTCCCTCCCTGAACCAGCAGTTAGGTTACCCCCTCGAGCGTCATAACTGAAAAATAATATACAGATAAATATATTAGTTAAGATGAGCATAGGTTGAAAATAGAAACTAGTAAGAGCTTGATATCTTGCCAGGCAGGTAATATGAGATTATACAGTAACTAAGTCTTATTTTTTCATTATTTATTTAGTTATGTACCGGTATTCATTTTGTTATTATTATTATTTATCTGCTTTGCGATGTGGGTATAATTTCTCCATATCATAAATACTCATCCTTGACTGTACTTACTTGGCAGGCCAGGTAGTAGTAGTAGTAGTAGTAGTAGTAGTAGTAGTAGTAGTAGTAGTAGTTTGCAAAAAACTCACCGCAATTCTAGACAAGCGGAAAATGTAACAGCGCTAACAAATAGAGTGAAACTGTGGAATGATAACAAGATGGATGACTTACTCAGTGAAGCCAGAGCATTACAAGAGAGACAAGGCAGACGGCAACACAAAAGAGAAAACACTGAGGACAAGGCCAGGAGATTCGGCGACCAGATGAGACAAGGTAAAGTGGCACCTGCAATACGATCGCTGACAAAGGAGGCAGCTAGTGGGCTGCTGCCTATCACAAGAGATACCATCAAGCTGCTGGAAGAGAAACATCCGCAACCTAGTATATCCGAGAGTCAGAAGCTAGAGGGGGCTTATATACCACCGAACCCCGTCATCTACGAACAAATCACAGGTGAGAAGATTTGGAAAAAGGCTCTAGGGACACAAGGCAGTGCAGGACCCTCAGGGATGGATGCAAACGGTTGGAGAACAATCCTGAGCAGCACACTTTTCGGAGTTGCAGCGACCGACTTACGCAGGGCACTGGCAGATCTTGCAAGAAAAATGGCCACTCAAGATTGTCAACACTTGGAGGCCTACACAGCTTGTCGTCTAATACCATTGGACAAGAATCCAGGGTGCAGACCTGTAGGGGTGGGTGAAGTGTTGAGAAGAATCATCGGAAAATGCATAATGGAGGTGGTGAAGGACGATGTGCGGTCAGCGGCTGGAAATCTCCAAGTGTGTGCTGGCCACCAAGCAGGGGGAGAGGCAGCAATTCATGCAATAAGAGAAATATATGAGCAAGAAGAATGTGAAGCCGTGCTGTTAGTGGATGCATCAAATGCCTTTAACACCATCAACAGAAAGACAGCAATTCACAACATCAAGGTAAAATGCCCCAGCTTAGCCACCTATGTAGAGAATACCTATAAACAGCCTGCAGACCTCTTCATAGTAAACAACCAAAACTCACGACGTGGAACGGCACTGAAATCAATGGAAGGAACCACACAAGGGGACCCAGTAGCAATGGCGATGTACGCATTAGGTCTCTCGGTGTTGCTATCATTAACAAGACATGAGACGACACATGTTAAGCAGGCGGCCTATGCAGATGATCTCACTGGAGCAGGGAAAGTCAATGATCTCAAGAGCTGGTGGGAGCAAGTATCACAAGTGGGACCAGAAATAGGATACTTTCCAAATGCTAGTAAGTCTATACTGATAGTAAAAGCAGAACATTACGAAAATGCCTTAGAAGCTTTCAACGGTAGTCAAGTGGTCGTAACAAAGGACGGACAGCGTCATCTAGGGGCAGTGATTGGCACAGAAGAGTTCAAGAAGCAATACATGGAAGAGAAGGTCAGAGAGTGGGTAAACGAAATAGAAATACTAGCCAAAATTGAAAAGACGGAACCACAGGCTGCATATTCGGCATTCACATATGGGGTCAAACACCGCTGGACCTACTTGATGCGTACCATTCCAAACGTGGGTCCACAACTTCAACCGCTAGAAGATGTCATCAGAGACAAACTCATCCCAGCTTGGATGAAGTCCCACACCCCAAATGCTACAGAGAGGGAGTTGCTCGCACTTCCTCCTAGGTTAGGAGGGGTTGGAATCATCAATCCAGTGAGGAGGGTGACAACGGAACACGAGAACTCAGTAAAGATAACAGAATCTCTCACTGAACGCATCGTAGCGCAAGATCCTGACGGCGAAGTGGACCAGGCGGACATCTACAACATCAGAAAGACCATCACGTCAGAGAGGCAAAACTCACAGAAAAATGACCTGGCACAATTGATGCGACAACTTTCCCCGAGACTAACAAGAAAAGTACAAATAGCACAAGAAACGGGTGCTTCAAATTGGCTGACAACACTACCAATCAAGGCAAAAGGCTTCAATCTAAACAAACAAGAATTTAATGATGCTATTGCACTGAGGTATGATTGGCCGATTGAAGGACTGCCCGATCGATGCGTTTGTGGAATCAACAACGATGCAGACCACAGCATGATATGTAAGAAGGGAGGATTCATCAGCATCAGGCACGATGAAGTAAGAGATGTAACGGTGAACATGCTCAGGGAGGTGTGTCGAGATGTGGTGCGCGAACCATCACTCATTCCCTTGGAGGGAGAGATCTTGCAGCACAGGACGGCCAACACATCCAACGAAGCACGAGTGGACGTTAGTGCAAGAAGTTTTTGGACAAGAGCACAGCGAGCATTCTTTGACGTAAGAATATTCGACCCAATGGCCCATAGCTACAGCGGGCTGTCTCTGGAGGCTGCACACAAGAGGAATGAACAAGAGAAGGTCAGGGCATATGGGGAAAGGATCTTAAATATCGAACATGGCAGCTTTACCCCACTAGTCTTCACCACATCTGGATGGATGGGACCTAGGGCCCAGTGCTTCTATTCAAGGCTTGCAGAGATCATCGCAGAGAAGAAGAAACAGCCCAGGAGCCACGTTGTAGCCTGGATGAGGTGCCGTCTATCTTTCTCGTTGCTCAGATCAGCACTACTATGCCTGCGGGGAACAAGACTGTCTGCACCACAACCAGCGACGGTGGCAGAAGTGGACTACGAGGCAGCAGTGGCAGAGGGTCGCATAGGAAGGAGACTGGATTGAAGTTGCATGGTGTTGAATAGTAATATCTGATGCTTGTAAAATAAAATGTATGAACAATATTAAATAAAAACCAATGTAGTAGTAGTAATCCACGATGATGAGTCTGAGTGCTGACCCCGGAATAGTAAGTAGCTGAATGACTACCAAGTCGGACGCTTTGATGACTGTTCTGACCTGGTTTAGGGTCCAAAGAGGGGATGCACAGGCTGAGTGGTTTATAATAAAAAAAAAAAAAAAAAAAAAAAAAAAAAAAAATAGTAGTAGTAGTAGTAAACAATAACCTTACCTGTAGAAGGGATGACTGTCTCTCCTGATCAACAACACCAGATGTGTCTGCATGATAGTGTATATAGTAGTAGTAGTAGTAGTAGTAATTGTAGTATTAGTAGCTGTGCTGCTAGTGGGTGCAGAAATGCCTTTAACACCATCAATAGAAAGACAGCAATACATAACATCAAGCATAGACTACAGTAGATCTGGACTGGACACAAAAATGGAACTTTGCAGTAAGGGACCCAAAATCAGAAAACGAATCCATAAGTTCGAACCGCGAAACCGCGAAAATATAAAATTTTAGCAGTTTCGAGGTTCAATCTTTTCTCTCCTTTGGACTCCTCCGACCATAAACTTATCTCTATTACCTGTCCTATCTCTCCAGTATGGCCCCCCGATCCTCCTAACCGGCGGCGCTTTTGGCAATTCAGCGCTGCCGACTGGGAGGCTCTCCGGCAATCCTTATTTGATTTCCCATGGAATGATTTCTGCTTCCGTGGCCGGGGACCCTCGGAGAGTGCTGAAGCATTACCGAGGTAATCCTATCGGGCATTGAAGCATACATTCCATTCTCTTTCTCTCAGACTAATGCTAAAAAATCTTGGTTTACTCATGCCTGTTCTACTGCTGTCTGCAATAAGGATGAAGCATTCAAACGGTACCGGCGCCTTAAAACTTAAGACTCTCATTCTTCCTATGTTTCTGCCCGGAATCAAGCCAAATCTGTTCTTCGACTTGCCAAACACTCTTTCATCAATAATAAATGCACTGAACAATCCAACTCTAGCTCTTCCCAAGCTTTCTGGCATCTAGCCAAAAAACCTCTCCAACAATTTTTCTTCCTCGTCTTTCCCTCCCCTTTAACACTCTGATGGCACAACCATCACTTCTTCCTCTGACAAAGCTAAACTCTTCGCTCAAACTTTTGCTGGAAACACCACCTTGGATGATTCCGGTGCTATTCCTCCCTCTCCACCCTCCTCTCTCTTACTTATGCCTAATATCCTAATCTCTTCTAAAGATGTACTTTCTTCCCTCTCTGGGCTTAATACTAATAAGGCGTACGGTCCGGACGGTGTTCCTCCTGTTGTTCTCTAAAACTGTGCTTCCGTGCTGACTCCCTGCCTAGGCAAACTCTTTCGTCTCTGTCTATCCTCTAACGTCTTCCCTTCATGCTGGAAATTTGCTCACATTCAACCTGTCCCAAAGAAGGGTGACCGCTCTCAACCCTCCAACTATCGTCCAATTGCTCTCATCTCTTGTCTTTCTAAAGTTTTTGAAACTAGCCTATTCTTGCTTCCAAATTTCTTAAGCATTTCTCTTCTCATAATCTGCTCTCAGATCGCCAGTATGGCTTCCTTAAGGGTCGCTCTACTGGTGACCTTCTTTCATATCTTACTAACTCTTGGTCATTCTCCTTTCGGGAATTCGGTAAGACTTTTTCTATTGCACTAGACATATCGAAAGCCTTCGATAGAGTCTGGCACAAATCTTTTATTTCTAAACTACCCTCCTTCGGTTTCTATCCCTCCATCTGTGCCTTTGTCTCTAATTTCCTTTCCGGCCGTTCCATAGCCGTAGTTGTGGACGGCCATTGTTCACTTCCTCACCCTATAAACTCCTGTTACGATCCAGGTTCTCAAAGACACAGGGCTCTTCAACATTGGACTAGAAAATGGCAAAAAGCAACAACGGTAACACTAGATCCAACCCCTGCCTTAAACACTGGAAAACAAAACACCATTAACGCCCTGAGTCGTGCCTGGACAACGAGGTATCCTATGACTCGGTAACTGGTGCACACACACTAGGCTGACGCTCAATGAAACAGCCTATTCTCAAACAGTAAAAGATTACTCGATTATGTTACACAAAGAAAAGATAGTTAACGTGATTAATTAACGTTACGGTAGATACTCAAATAACTGGCACTCGTGTATTAAAGAAAGTGCAATGCTAGTCCTGCAACATCAACTGGAAACTTCTGAAATAAGTCTGATGCTGGGAAGATGTTCGTAAAGAATCTTGAACAATTATAATGCAGAATACGGGTCACAATAAATGCTAGGACATATAGTAATAATAGGCAGGCGAATAATAAAGACTGCGCAAAAGTAGTAATGCTCGACAACTAAAGAAATGCTTCGTGACACAACGCAACAACCTACTCGGGTTGTGCAACTCAACAACAACCTCGGCTCAAAAGTGCAGTGAATAATAATGCTGCATACATATAATAATGGGGCTTATCTCTAACCAGTGTCTGCTCAGTTAATAAAGTCTAGCTGGGGTATCAAGGCAGGGCAACAATGGGCGAGCATGCGGCTCGTAGCCTAACGTTGTCCGAGGGTGGTATAATGAAGATTACGTTATATGACGGGGATGCTCTCTTGATAAATCCAGGTCTCTAGTACCTAGCTCTATCCTGGCGATCCCTCAGAAGTCAACACAAAGAGGCAGCACTATGTTGTGAGGGATAGGCTATGGCCCTCTCACACCACAGCGCTGTGCTCGCAAAGTAAACCAACCCGAAGACAACTTAGACTCCCACAGTACCTGTCGATGTCGTGCAGAGCATAGCTAACACTGCACACATCGGAGACAACGACACAGTAACCTTACCCCTAGTCTAGCTTTAGATAACCAAGCAGAATCACTCAACACCTTGCAAGGGAGACATATACCGGTCTACAACCTTCCCGAGAGAGGACACATACGGAAAAGTCCGTCTCTCTAAACCTTAATAAAGCATAATACCTCCCTAACCTAATACATGGAAATATCTGAGAGCTTCGCGTACAATACGACTGGTCGACGGTGAACGTCTATGCTGAAACCAGAAGGGATGTTGAGTTTAATAAAGATTAGAGAATGAGAAAGGTGAAGTCGAGAGAGAGAAATAGTATGCAAAGTCGCGAGTATGGGGGACAGAATTGCAAAGGATGTAGGCGATACGCGTGTCAGGCAAGCTCTGAGCTGGTAAAAAACACGAGTCCGCGACGGGAAGGGACTAGTTGACCACCCGGCCGCCAACGCCGTCAGCGCCCAAGCGAGCCGCGTCATAGCTCACCTCGCTGCCGGGTGTACTCCCTCACACTCTCTCGCTCGCCTCCCACACAAGCAACATTTATATTATAGCGAATATAAAATATAAGGCGCGGACACAGACCAAAACAAAGACCATTTCTAGACTGTCTGTGGCAACACGACACTAATGAAATAAAGCAGATCATTCTAGGACAACTGTAGCCTATCCCCCCATCCTGGCGAGCGTTAGCGAGCTGCAATGCCCCACGCAACCATTCTGCTAACGCCGGGAGGCGTCACACTCCGGTGTTCCTCAGGGCTCTGTCCTATCTCCTATTCTCTTTCTAATTTTTATAAATGATCTCCTCAAATGTACTTCAATTCCCATCCATTCATACACAGACGACTCAACCTTACACTACTCCATTAGTTTTTCAGAACGCCCCAGCCAGCAATCCCTCAACGACAAACGTAATGAAGCCATAGAACTCTTAAATTCTGATCGAAATACTATCTCCAATTGGGGCAGAGAAAACCTTGTTACCTTTAATGCTTCCAAAACCCAATTTCTCCATCTATCTACCCGTAAGGAACTCCCAGCGGACTATCCCTTATTCTTCAACAATACAAAAATCAATCCTTCATCTTCTCTCAATATTCTTGGTGGCTCTTTTTCCTTTGCTCTCAGTTGGAAGGACCATATTACCAGTCTTGCTAAGGCAGCCTCCCAGAAGCTGGGGGTGCTCAACCGCCTTAGGGGGTTCTTTTCCCCTGCACAGCTTCATGCTCTGTACAGGGGCATAGTGCGTCCTTGTATTGAGTATTGTTCACATGTGTGGGGAGGTTCCTCTCACACCGCTCTCCTAGACAAAGTTTAAAGGAAGGCCTTTCGTATCATTAACTCCCGTCCACTCACCAACTCTCTGCAATCTCTCTCTTTCCGCCGCAATGTTGCATCTCTCTCGCTATTCTATCGCTACTATAATAATCAGTGTTCCTCAGAGCTTTCCCAGTGTATACCACCTCCTTTACGTAGGGCACGTGGTACCCGTCTTGCAACTCAATCCCACCCCTACTCTGTGCAGCTCTCCAACCTAAGAGTGAAACATTACTCTCTAACTTTCTTCTACTCAACAGCTGAGCTCTTGAACTCTCTCCCAGAATCAGTCTTTCCCTCTTCCTATGACTTAAATTGCTTCAAACTCTGTGTGTCCAGGCATTTTGGCTCGAACGTCCCTTGATTTTGGCCCTGTCACTCTTTCAACTATGAGGGAGGCACTCGCTATAGGCAGTTCTGCCTTTTGCCTCCCTCAATCACATAGACAAAAAAAAAAAAAAAAAACCTAAGGGTTCGTTCTCCGATTTTGGATCCCCTACTGTAAATTCCATTTTCGTGTCAATTCCAGATCTACGGTAGTCTATTCATCAAGGTAAAATGCCCCAGCTTTGCCACGTATGTAGAAAACACCTATAAACAGCTTGCCGACCTCTTCATAGTAAACAACCAGAACACACGACGTGGATCGGCTCTGAAATCAATGGAAGGAACCACACAAGGTGACCCCGTAGCAATGGCAATGTATGCATTAGGTGTTTCAGTGTTGCAAACCTTAACAAGCCATGGGTGATGCAAGTTAAGCAGGTGGCCTATGCAGACGATCTCACTAGAGCGGGAAAAGTCAACGATCTCAAGCACTGGTGGGATCAAGTGTAGGTCCAGAAATAGGGTACCATCCAAATGCCAGAAAGTCTATGCTAATAGTAAAACCAGAACATTATGAAATTGCTGTAGAAGCTTTCAGCGGTAGTGAAGTGGTTGTAACAAAGGACGGACAGCGTCACCTTGGAGCGGTGATCGGCACGGAAGAGTTCAAGAAGCAATACATAAAAAAGAAGGTTAGGGAGTGGGTAAAAGAAATTTAAAAACTGGCCAATATTGCAAAGACGGAACCACAGGCTGCGTATTCGGCATTCACACATGGGATCAAACATCGCTGGACCTACTTGATGCGTACCGTTCCAAACGTGAGTGCATTATTTCAACCGCTGGAAGATGCCATCAGAGACAAACTCATCCCAGCGTGGGTAAAGTCCCACACACCGTCTGCTACAGAGAGGGAGTTGCTCGCACTTCCTTCTAGGTCGAGAGGGTTTGGAATCATCAATCCGGTGAGGAGGCCGACAACGGAACACCAGAACTCGGAAAAGATAACAGGATCTCTCACTGACTGTATCCTAGCACAAGATTCTAACGGGGAAGTAGACCAGGCAGATATTTACAACATCAGAAGGACCATCACGTCAGAGAGGCACAACTCACAGAAAAATGACCTAACACGGCTGATGCACCTAGTAAAAAAATACAAATAGCACAAGAAATGGGTGCTTCAAATTGGCTGACAACACTGCCAATCAATGCAAAAGGCTTCAACCTCAACCAACATGAATTATTTATGCCATTGCACTTAGGTATGGTTGGCCTATTGAAGGACTGCCCGATCAATACATTTGTGGAGTCAACAATGATGCAGACCATTGCATGATATGTAAGAAGGGAGGATTTCATCAGCATTAGGCACGATGATGTGAGAGACGTAACGGCGAACATGCTCAGGGAGGTGTGTCGCGATGTGGCGTGCGAACCATCAATCAATCCCTTGGATGGAGAGATCTTGCAGCACAGGACGGCCAACACATCCAATGAAGCACGAGTGGACGTTAGTGCAAAAGGTTTTTGGACAAATAGAGAGCGAGCGTTCTTCAACATAAAAATATTCGACCCAATGGCCCATAGCTACAGTGAGCTGTCTTTGGAGGCTGCACACAAGAGGAACAAACAAGAGAAGGTCAGGGCATATGGGGAAAGGATCCTATATATCGAGCAAGGCAGCTTTACCCCACTAGTCTTCACCACATCTGAAGGGATGGGACCCAAGGCAGGTCCCAGTGCTTCTATTCATGGCTAGCAGAAATCATCGCAGAAAAGAAGCAACAGCCCAGGAGCCAAGTTGTAGCCTGGATGAGGCGATGGTGGCAGACGTGGACTACGAGGCAGCGGTGACAGAGGGTGGCATAGGGAGGCGACTGGATTGAATTTGCATGGTGTAGAGTAGTAGTATAGTAGAATAGTAGGAATAAAGTAATATATGATGTTTGTAAAATATTATGAATGTACAATATTAATATAAAAATCAAAGAAAAAAGTAGTAGTAGTAGTAGTAGTAGTAACCATACCTGTAAAAGGGATGGTTGTCTCTCCTCCTGAACCACAACACCAGTACGGGTCTGGCCACGTTCCGTACTCGGCAGGGTAGTCTAGCTGTCCAAGTAGCCATCGTTTCTATTGTCTCGGGGGGTGCTGGTAGGGAGAGAGAAAATAGATAGTTAGTTAGTTAAAAGAGGACTTCAGAGGCTATCAACCCTTCTGGGCTATTAAGCAAGCACACTGCAAGTCAAAAATAACGTCAGGACTGGAGCCCCTTTTCGAGAACTCCGGTCCCTTGAGAGAAAATAGGGACAAGGTTACTTACCGTATATCATCCAATACAGGCACCTCATACTTATGTCATATATACAATCTTTATGCCCCATACATCATTTCTATATATGTCATTACCACCGCAATTTGAATTATTATTATTCGACTTCTGGGTTAAATAGAGGTGAAATCAAGAAAGGCAGCTATCTTCAATTCGTGAAAATTTAGTATTTTTTCACTTTTCTACGTATTTATAGTATTTTGTAATCCTCTATATATTAATGGTAAGACATCCCCGGATTACGATAGGTTGCTAGGTTAGGTTAATGACAAAATATGTTCTTTGGGGAGCTGTGTCTTACAATCCCTGGATTTTTTTGTTCTATATTCCAACTTATTCCTTCTCGGGCATAGGCTGAGAGCCTGTACATTCAACCGTTCAACACGGTGAAGCCTGTGAGGTCCCGTTCCAGTCTTGGGAGTGAGACATGTGAAGCTACAACCAGCCGTTGCCATCTTGCCTTCGCATATACTGTATATGGAGCTGCTTCGCCCTCGTGCTTCACTGCCTCACCTCCAAGACTTCGAACCCTCACTCTCAGAACGTCACCTATTGAGCAATTAACTCACTAGACATTGCCCCCCTGTAGAATATTTTGAATATGGGAATATTCATACAGCGCTATTTAATCAGGAAACAATGAGGGTATTTTATTGGCGTTTCGGTGGGCTTTGTGGCATTGCACTGATACTAGGTACAGCAATAATTCCATCCCACTAATATCTTTGCAATGATATATCGGGATTCGAACCCGGGGCCATTGGATTACCAGTCCAGTGGCAAGACCAATCCACCACTCCTCCTCTGATAATGGGTAAATACTAATATCCGACGCTATGTACCATATATGACAGCAAACTTAAGGCCCTAACTAATGGATATATGACATAATCATTGAGGTGCCTGAATTGAAGGAGAAATGAACCTTGACCGAAAATAGTAAATTATAGCTTATTTTCCAAGACGGAGACATACATATTTATTCTCGTTTTACCCATAACCACTTTGCTTCTATCTGACTGGTGTATAGCCTGTTCCAAATAAGTAGGCCAACACTCTTGAATATTAGGCACTATAACTCACAAACAACTAGAGTAATCGAGCTAATATTTCTACCATTGGGAAGAGTCAGCCAAGGAATAGGTGTGAGAAATGTACAGCCCCTTTGTTCCAGCCCTTTTTTGAGTTACAGAGGTTAGGGTTCACGATTTCTGGCCCACCTTGTGAGCAATTCTTGCACCCATTTCCTTGACTGTAGGGGTTATGCCAATCATCCCCTTAAAAAGTATAACTAAAGACAGTGTGAAGTGACCCCGAAGAAGTGCAGTGTGAGCGAGCTAGAGAGTGTATCCTCTAGCATGAGTGTGTCAAGGAGACGTCCCTTGGTGTCAGCAGGATTGGACAACTTACGCAGTCACCATATGTCGCCAGATCCTCTCATGCGCTCCTACTTCTCTACCCGAATAATTTAAGTGCCTTTTGTTTGATAAAGTGTTTATGATGATAATTAGAGAAGGGTTAAACAAGATATGTTAGTGTTCATAATAACGTAATCTTAGAGATTGTCGATTCTCTCTTCTCCTAGCTACCGTCACTCGTTTTTAGAGAACAAAACGTACCTTATACATGGAATTGACATATATATAATTCTTGGAAGATAGTTTCCTATATTCCGGATAAGAACTATACATATATTCGTTTGGGATTATATACATGCACCTTATATGTAAATTCCAGTGAACGCTCATTCAGATATTTTTATATGTAGGTCCTATTCTTATTAGCTGGGTACGTAATTGCATGTATAAGTCGTTCACAGAGCGTGTTTACATGTCAGTCTCTTAGTTAGACTATTCTAAAGATTACGCTTCCTGATTTAAAACTCAGGTCTAGCATTGTTTGAGTTAATGATTTAAACTCCTATCGTTCACGTTGCATTAACTTCTCACTCGACGAGAATCTCAGTCACTCATACTGACTATTGTATTTATTTACCTTATCATTGAATTTGTATTCATTATTGTGACTCTGTGAGTTATTTGAGATTTATCTCTTGTATACATTGAATTAATGTAAAAGTTATTCACACTTCATTTAATATCCTAAATTCCATATAACCTTATCACTGCGCGTATGCCTCCCGCAGTAACCTTTATTTACCTCTCGGCAAGGTACCTCGCGGTTGCCAGTTTACCATCAGGAGATTATTTATTGTTTTGAGACCAACCTCTCTGTGTTTACATAATTATATTGTGATTTTTTTTTTTTTTTTTTTTTTTTTTTTTTTTTCTATATTCCAACTTACTTCCTCTCGGGCATAGGCTGAGAGCCTTAACATTCACCGCTTTACAATGAACAGTGAAGCCTGTGAGGTCTTGTTCCAGTCTAGGGAGTGAGACATGTGAAGCACGTAGAGTACAACGAGCACCTGCCATCTTGCCTTCACATGAGGCACGGTGCTCACTCATGGCCCGAAACGACCCCATCTCTGAAGCCACCTCGTTCCCGTGCTTCACTGTGTCACCCCTACGCTCGGACTCTCACACTTACACACACACAACGCCACCTGTTGAGCAGATAACTCACCAGGCATTGCACCCCTATAGCATATTTTGAATATGGGAATATTCATACAGTGCTATTTAATCAAGGAACAATGAGGGTATTTTATTGACGTTTCGGTGGGCTTGTGGTAATGCACTGATACCAGGTACAGCACAAATTCCATCCCAATAATATCTGCCCATTGATACATCGGGATTTGAACCCGGGACCTTTGGATTACCAGGCCAGTGGCAAGACCACTCCACCACACCTCCCCTAATTAATGTAGTAACACTGTGTGTATTTACTTACATGTACTATTTTATGATCTTATTTTATCCATTCCTGAAGTTATATTGATCAGGATTATTTATATCTATACTATTATTTATGTATGATTGATCTGAGCTCATCACTATATATATGAGACTCGATCCCTTTTCTATGATTGTACCCTAGCAAAATAAGAAATAAAACGTGTGAACCTCAATTGTGTATTCTGTGACATTGATTATGATTGATATGAGAGTATGATATTGAAGTGAGTTATGTACCAGTTGAATATCTACAGTTGTCATCTTTCCTAAGGTGGAAATAACGAACTACTATAAAGCGCGTTAAATTATAACGTCGTCGCATAGCAATTTCATTGGAGGTGTTTGGTGTTGTGGTGAAATTAATAATATATAGATTAGGTCATTTAGGATAGAAAAGACGTAGGCCTGTTCACCAGGTTGGTCAGTAGTATGAGAGGAAAGCCATTGGCAGTGGTGAACGTTGAAATCTCCTAAGATGGAGATTTCTGAGAAAGGAGACATGGATAGAATGTGTTCCACTTTAGAGTTTTGATAGTCAAAGAATTTGGGAAAGTCGGTAGAGTTAGGGGAAAGATAGACAGCACAGAAATATTTAGTATGAGAATGACAGGATAGTTTGAGACATAAAGCTGATAATTCAGAGGAGTCGAAATCGGGAACACGAGAGCAAGTGAATTTGTTGTGCACGTATGCACAACATCGGCCTTTGGCTTTGAAACTAGGATAGAGAAAGTAGGAGGATACAGAGAAGGGGCTGCTGGCAGTTGCTTCAGACACCTGAGTTTCAGTGACGAAAAGAAGATCAGGTTTGTAGAAGGAGAGATGGTGTTCAACAGTGGGAAAATTAGAGGAAAGGCCGCAAATGTTGCAAAAGTTAATGGTAAGATTGACAGGCAGAGGTCCAGATAATTTTGAGGGGTCGTCAGGGGAAAGTCGGGCGGGTATGTGTGGGGCGTTAATGCCCCCCCTCCCCTGGGGGACTCCGAGGCTGGGCTATTGTTCATATTTTTTGTTTATAAAATTATTTTGATGTGGAAGAAAGAAGTGTGGTGTGCATGTTTAGTGTAGTGGAGTGGATAGGAGGAGGAGGTGTTTGTGAGAGCTAGCTGGACTACTTTCAGTGTAAGTGAAGCACAAAAGAAATCAGTAAGAGAGGCCAAGCAATGAAACAGGAGTTCCAGCGACTCCTTATCAAATACCTATAACCTCTCAATATACAGGGTGTCCCAGGAGGAAAGGGCATAACTTTGGGAAATGATAAAACAAGGTATTCTAAGCATAAAATATTCTATAACAAAAAGTTTAAATTTCAACTGTAAAACAGATATTTAAGGTTTTATGTAGTGTCCTCCCCCGCATCACTGTAATGGACTTTTCCACGTCAAATAGTTTCCAAGTACTCCAAAGTGAGCTAATATGTTTATAATAATTTTGCAACTTACAGAATTATACTATCCTTAAAATAACATGGTAAAATAATTGCAGAAAGATGGAAGTGTAGTAGACACTAGGACAGCTAAGTCAGCCTTTTGGGGAAATACTGAAGAAAATACCATTTTCAAAATGCAATATCTCTATACCGGTCGAGATTTGCACTTTTTGTTATAGAACATTTTAGGCTTAGAATATTTGATTCTATTATTTCCCAAAGTTATGCCCTTTCCTCCTGGGACACCCTGTATACAGTACGGTATACATAAATGACCAAAGAAACAGGAACTCTCATAGTTTAGACCAACAGAAAATAATTATACAACCTACTTGGGAAGCAAAAAAAAAAAAAAAGTATTATGTTGTGGTGGAGACTGTGGTCCTGTTGTAAGGGAGAGTGGTAATTTTCTTCTTTGAACGCCATTTTGGTGTCTCAATTATCAAACTACGAGGTTATACTTAATGTTTTACTATGAAGAATGTATACCTAAAGACTGAACTACAGTATATATCCCATACCAGTATCCCTAGACAATGATTATCTGTATGGAGATTATGTGAGTGTAAAGATAAGAAAATACCATCAACGACACCAATATGGCGGGTGTTGGCCGATCTCTCTCACAACCGGATCTCTAGTGGCAGCCAAAAGGGCCTATTTCTTAAGTGCTTCTGAACGGCCAACATAATGTACAGCACAGTCGCCGCAAAACATAATGTACAGCACAGTCGCCGCAAAACATAATGTACAGCACAGTCGCCGCAAAACATAATGTACGGCACAGTCGCCGCAAAACATAATGTACAGCACAGTCGCCGCAAAACATAATGTACAGCACAGTCGCCGCAAAACATAATGTACAGCACAGTCGCCGCAAAACATAATGTACAGCACAGTCACCGCAAAACATAATGTACAGCACAGTCGCCGCAAAACATAATGTACAGCACAGTCGCCGCAAAAAAGTCATGTCTACATTTACAACATCAATATAATTTGTATATATATATTTATTTATGTATATATATATACAGTATATATATATATATATATATATATATATATATATATTTTGTTTTTTTAATAAATGTGTTCATTTTATTCTGTCTTGGTGGTGTAATGGTTAGAGACTTCATGTATTGCATGTGATGTCTTGAGTTTGAATCCCAGGAGGATCACATGTTTCCATTAATATAATTTGGGGGTAATTGATGTTAAGTACTAATATTAAGATTATTTTTAGTTTAATTTATGTGCTTAGAAAGGACCTCTTGGAATCAAAGGTGTAAACACAATGTTAATGAATACTCTAACTCCCGTACAGAACGTCTTCCTAAGCTGAATAATATTGCCTAATGACAGTAACATAACATGAAGAAGAGCGTCTCCATATACTTAAAGGGTTAACCTCTGAACAAGATGGCGTGAGTTTTGGTAGTATTTTGGTTACCATTAAGGGGAAATGGGTCGGTTTTCCGGTCCCCCTTCTCCCTCATCCTTAGCCCCATTAGTGTTCAGATTCTCTGACGTTCGGCCCGTTAATTTGGCGATTTTATGACCATTCGCCCCATTTCTTTGTCAATATTAAGACTTTTTGTGTAATTTACGTGTCGATTTTTTCCTTTGCCAGCGATAGCGAGCCGGTAATTCAAGAGGGCCGGAACATTTTTCTATCAAATAATGTACAAATTTATCTTGAAGGAGGGTCTTGGGGTGTTTCTTTTTAATTATATTTTGTTTTAGCTTGATGGAAGCCTAGGGAGGACACTACAAACATTATGAACAAAATATATTAAGGAGCAAATTTTTACACCTACGATATTCTGTAGCTTATATTCTACCTTTAGGACTCAAAGGGTTAAGTACTAGCTCAACAAATATCTGGAAAATAGAAGACCTTCGAAAACTGCATAAATGTGTCTAATGTTAGCTTTAATAAAAGGTAAAATAGTCGTTGTCGTGGTGGAAGGGTTATAATGAAGACAACTAAATTATGTATAAAAACTTGGAACTACCGCAGTTTACGGGGAGAGACAATATACAACCTACTAGCTTAGGAAGTAAAGAGAAAGAGAGAGAGAGAGAGAGAGAGAGAAAGAGAGAGAGAGAGAGAGAGAGAGAGAGAGAGGGGGGGGGGGGGGGAGAGAGAGAGAGGGGGGGGGGGAGAGAGAGAGAGAGGGGGGCCTATTTCTTAAGTGCTTCTGGCTGGTAACATAAATTATAGTACAGTTGCAGTCAAAAAGTCGTGTCTATTCCTATTTGGATTTACCCCTTTGGTCCCAGAGGTAAATTAGTAGTTTTTAAGAATCGTCTAAGGGTAACCAGAATATGACGAAAATTAGGTCATCGTGTTGAAGGGGTTAGTTTTGGTTTGGTCAAGTTAGGTTCAGGGGAGATGGGTCGTTTTTCTGGTCCCCTTTCTCCCTCGTGCTAAGGCCCCATTTGTTTTGAGACTATAAGACGTTTGGGCCATTCGTTTGCCGATTTTAACACCTTTTGCCCCATTTCGTTGTCAATTTTAAGACCTTTCGTGTCATTTAGGTGTCATTGTTTTCCTGGCGAGCGAAAGCGAGCCTGTAATTTTGAAAGAACCGGCCTTCGAACGGGAACATTTTTCTACCGATAAATGTAGCCTACAAATTAATCTAGAAGTGGGATCTGATGGACGTTTTTATTAAGTTTTATGGAAGTTTTGCGAGGAAACTAAAAAAGTAAATGAATATATAAATTAATACACCGACAAAATATAGCCACTATCCCCTTAGGTGGTTTTTGGATTAGGTTAAGTTAGTTTATTTATGTCAGATTAGGCTAACCCCTTGAGCACGATGATGTAGGTTTCATCATATTTTGGTTACCATTAGACGTGTTCCTTTAGCATATAAACTATCTCTACGACTCAAAGAGTACATGCAATCTCAATATACCCCCTGAATAACGCAGGTCCTTCTTAATATCTGCATAATTTCGTCTAATTTAACCAGAACAAACGGTGAGAAAGCGTCATGGTGCTGAAGGGGTTAAAGAGACTGTGGCCGTATTGGTTGTGGCCGTTTAGGATCGGGGCTGGTGTGACATGCATATAGAGTACTGGTGAAGGTAGGACACGTACTTTTGACCATGACTGTGTAGCTTAAGGGGAAATGTTCACTTATGTTTTATTTTTGATTTTTGGAACCCCTTTCTCCCTCATGTTTTAGCCCCATTAGTTTTGATATATGCAGACGTTCGCCCCATTAGTTTAACGATTATATGACCTTTCGTCCTGTTTCTGTCAATTTTAAGACCTTTTGTGTTATGTAGGCGTCAACTTTTTCCTGGCGAGCGATAGCAAGCCTGTAATTCAGGACGAATACACTCTTCTACCTACGTATGTATAGACATATCCTGAAGGGGTGTCTTGAGGGCATTTATTTAAGCTTGAGGGATGTTTAGGTAGCAAACTAAAATGTATAACCTCAACATATTCAGTACCAGTGACGTCTTTTTAATTTTATTTTGGCTACTATTAGACTATTTTATTTAGTTTAAATAGGGCCTCCAGCAATTAACAAGCTTCGAACTATCTCACATAATCTTTTCGTATGTATAGACATATCCTGAAGGGGTGTCTTGAGGGCATTTATTTAAGCTTGAGGGATGTTTAGGTAGCAAACTAAAATGTATAACCTCAACATATTCAGTACCAGTGACGTCTTTTTAATTTTATTTTGGCTACTATTAGACTATTTTATTTAGTTTAAATAGGGCCTCCAGCAATTAACAAGCTTCGAACTATCTCACATAATCTTTTTTACTACCACAGATCCTTTTTAAACTGCACAACACTGTCTAAATATATCTAGAATAAGAATAACAGTGGTTAATAGTAGGCGGAGACGAAGGTTTTGAGGAACAGTAACGTAGGAAGTTGTTTTGGTCTTCTTCTTTCTTCTTATGAAGATCTCGGCCCATACTTTTGACCCCGACTGTGCCCCCGTGGGTGGACACGAAGGTATTGAGAAAGAATACCATGTGGAGTAGTGCTTCTTTGTTTAGAATACCATGTGGAGTAGTGCTTCTTTGTTTAGAATACCATGTGGAGTAGTGCTTCTTTGTTTAGAATACCATGTGGAGTAGTGCTTCTTTGTTTAGAATACCATGTGGAGTAGTGCTTCTTTGTTTAGAATACCATGTGGAGTAGTGCTTCTTTGTTTAGAATACCATGTGGAGTAGTGCTTCTTTGTTTAGAATACCATGTGGAGTAGTGCTTCTTTGTTTAGAATACCATGTGGAGTAGTGCTTCTTTGTTTAGAATACCATGTGGAGTAGTGCTTCTTTGTTTAGAATACCATGTGGAGTAGTGCTTCTTTGTTTTGAAAATTATATTCTTCTTGGTGAGCAATATTTAGACATTTAGCCTCATTATTTTGGCGATTATAAAACGGTTCTCCCAGACAGGTATGTCGATATTTTCCCGATGAGCGATAGGGAGTCGGCAATTTATGAACAATCGGCTTTCGGCCGGGACAACTATACAAACTTACCTTTGAAGAGAGGTCTGGGTACTGTATGTTAAGCTTAATGGGGAAGGGGTTAGGGATTGTTTTGTTTTATTATATTATTTTTAGCTTGAAGGAGGGAAAGTTAGATACTCGTTTGTTTGTGTTTGTGTTTAGCTTTGAAGGGGATGGGGAACGAGGCGTGTATTTATTTTATTTGTATTTATTTTTTCTGTTCAGCAAGTAGTCTTTAGCACCTATTAAGTGTGATGGTTGAGGATACACCACATACTACTGCAGGGGACTGTACACCTGGGAAGCGGACAGGAAGGTATTGAGAAACACTACCTTATGGAGGGATTATTTGGCTTCAGGGGAGATGGGCCGTTTTTATGGTCCCCTTTCTCCCTCGTGTTAAGCCCCATTTGTTTTGAGATTATAAGACGTGCGGCTCATTAGTTAGGCGATTTTAACACCTTTCGTCCCATTTTGTTGTCAATTTTAAGAACTTTCGTGCCAATTAGGTGTCAATTTTTTCCTGGCGAGCTAAAGCGAGTCTGAAATTTTAAGAGTGGCCAGGATATTTTTCTACCGAAAAATGTACAAATTTATCTTGCAGAGGGGTCTAGGGGGTGTTTTTTTAAGCTTGATGGAGGTATAGCGAGAAAACTAAGAAATAAAGGAATTATTGAAAAAAACATACCAAAAAATAGGCCCATCTCCCCTTAAGAAGATTTAGGATGCTTTAACCCTTTCACTGCGGGTGACGTTCTGGAACGTCCTGGCAAGTTACAGCAATTTCCAGGCTTTAAAAGCCTGTAAAAACCGTAAAAATTGAGTGTCAGTGGGCGGGAGCGTGAGGGGCCCACCTCCGTCCCTCAGAGCAGCGAGCGGCTCACTGAGGTAGACTGTCTCTCGCGCAGGTCTCTCTCTCTCTCTCACAACAGTGTAGCCAAGCGAGCGAGTGCTACCAAATAGCGGGTTTCCCGCGTTTCACTGGCACCGGTGCGGGTGAACCAGACCACATACGGGGCTCGTTCTGGTCTCATTTTGAAGATATTTTCGCCTAGTTTTTGGCAGAATACAGTTCATTTAATGCAGATGCTTGATTTATCATTCAGGAGTGCCTGAATATGCCCTAAATAGCCCAAACATAGCCGCAGCCAGTGGGTTAAAGAGCGATTATAAGATATTTGGCTCCATTTTCCCTGACTTTTTTTTTAGACTTTTCGATCCTTTCAAGTGTCCATTTTTCCTGACGAGCGATAGCGAGGATGTAATTTAGGAAAAACTGGCCTTGGGCCAGTTTATTATTATTATTATTATTATTATTATTATTATTATTATTATTACTATTATTATTATTATTATTATTATTACTATTATTATTTTAATATTCTGTAAATTATATAGTGATATTAGCAATGCCGTGAAGGAGCTTAACTCCACTTTTAACATTCATGGCTAAAGTAAAAGTACTCTACTAGAACATTCGTGGGATAAATAAACGTATAAATGATGGTATTGATTATGTCAAGAGAGAAAATGTAGATATTATATGCTTGCAGGAGCCATTTCCTGGTCGCAGTCTGAAAACACAGGTTCCTGGCATTGGCGGTTACACTCAGTACTTTCATAAATGTAACACAGGGCTCATTACGTATATCAAAATTGGCATTCAGCATAATAAATTAAATGAATCTGTTGACCCAAATAATTTGTATCAGTTATTTCAAATTTCAGTCCATAATAGTAATTTTAATTAATGTAATGCTTACATTAATGATAATAATTTTGCAGCTGATAAACTACCTTTTCCTAATGTTGAAAGCATGCTAATTGTAGGAGACTTAAATGCCAGACATACTGTTGTTGGTGATACTGAGTGTAATACTAATGGCAGGGCCCTACTAAGATTAGTACAGGAAAAGGATATGCTGTACAGTAACTGTATATGACACTGATGTTCAGACTCGCCTGTTGGGTGGTAGCCTTGATTACCCATTAGGTTTTGGTTTGATTGACTTTAACGCTAGGGCATTAATTTTATGGTTAAGGAATTAGTCTCTGACCACTTTGCCATTGTAACTGAGTAATTAGTGCCAGGTTCCCAACCAGAACTACACGCGAAGAGGCGTATAACAATCCCTGACAATTATGCCATGCATTTTCAGTATGTAATTAGCCAATGGTACAGCTCTTACACTCCATCTTCTGTACAACAATAATTTTACACAGATTTTGTTCAAGTAATAACAAATGATTATGACCTTATTAACCCTTAATTAGCGGCGAGCAACATAAGTCGAGTTAAATAAAGCTGGACTATGTGGCGGCGCTCGACATAGGTCGAGTGGCAATTTCAGCACGTAATGTTGCTGAGAGAGAGAGACAAGTGGTGGCAGGAGAGTAGCGAGCGTATGACTGCTCCAGACCACCGCGGCGAACATACTGACACGAATCCCAGCTCCCTCCTCCCCCTCTCACTCGCTATATAAGGAATTGTATCGGGAAAGTGGCTAATTACATGCTTTTTGCACTCGCGTTGCACGGTTATTGCAAGAAAACTAGCCATCATAAAAGGATCGTTATGGTGTCATTCGAAAGCTCTGTTTATGCCCTTTCAGGGATAGATACTTGTTTTACGTTCTGGGTCTTATTTAGGCATGAAAATGATCACGTAAACAGCCCTATTTTGGCTAAAAACACCCCGCTGGGCGGTACATATAAATAAACCGCATAGGCCGCTCTTAAGGTGTTAAAAAGCCTTTCCAATCTCAATCGATGGGAAAAAAAAAAAAAAAACGTGGTATCATGATCCTCTTCTTGATGATGCCCGAAATGAAGTAACTGAACTTGGTAACAAATATAAAGAATGTAAAACATCAGCAAACTTGCTGAGTTTCCTCATAGCCAATAATAACTTTCGTAAGCTTAAAGGTGAAGTTCGTAGAGACCACTGGGAGAGCTTTTTACAAGAAATAAATTAAAACAAATAGTTTGTCTACAGTATGGCGCAAAATTAATATAGTAATTGGCAAACACAAACAAGCTCCATTACACCACAATCCGGTCGATAAAACCAATGTACTTTTGACAGAGTGGGCAAGTATGTCCAAATGTTCTTCTCTCCCTCTTGTAATACAGCATCAGCTCCAAGCCGATACACTAACAAGGCAATTTAATATTGAAATAGCAGCAAGTGAAGTACACAAGTCTGATAACATGTCTATCACCCCATATGAACTCTCCATTGCATTATCTAAAGGTCATGCCACAGCTCCTGGTGACGATGGTATCACCTACAGTGTACTTCGCCTGCTTAATGATATCCCTGGTAACCCTTTGCTTGCCCTCTTTAACATGAGCTTCACAGAAGCTACCCTGCCACAGGAATGGTGCCAAAGCACAATAATTCCCATTCCCAAACCTGCATCTAACAAGTATCGTCCCATCTCACTCAGTTCTTGTTTTTGTAAAGTTATTGAACGTATAATTCTTAATCGACTAATATTTTACCTAAGCGTTCATCTGTCTCCTCGACTAATTGGTTTCCTGCCAGGTAAAAGCACGCATCATTGCTTTTCAGAATATTTCTCTCACTCTTACAGCACAACATACACTGTATTTATAGACCTTAAATCTGCCTTTGATATTGCTAACAGGGAAATTATTCTAGACCAACTTGCTACTATGGGTATTAAGGGAGGGTTGCTGAGGTGGGTTAGGGGCTACCTGTCAAATTGAAGATCCCGTGTTTACTTCCGTGGAGCTCTAAGTCATGATTAGGAAACAATGGAACTTGGTACACCACAGGGAGGTGTCGTCAGTCCATTGTTATTCAACATTCTCATGCATAGACTTATTGCAATTATAGATACTTTACCCAATGAAACCATTATATGCTATGCTGATGATATTATGTATTAAGGCACAGTCCGCTCTCAGGTTACAGGATCTACTCAGTCAGTTCTCCATTAATGCCCTAAAATGTGGGGTTGCTAATTCCACTGACAAAACCAATGTTAAAGTAGAGTCACTCTCTGATCTTGAACCATTTTTTTTTAAATAAATAATCATACTCTCCAAATTTGTAAGAACTACAAGTACCTGGGTGCAGACACTAACATTAGAACTGACTCATTTCTTGAAGATATGTGCAATAAATTAAATAAGCGATTGCATCCACTGTCTACTCTTGCTGGTTAATCTGCTGGTGCCAACATTAAAATGGCTAGAAATTTTTATATTGCCTTTATCCGGTCTGTAATTTATTATAATGCCCTACACCTCTCTTGCCTCACACACAGAGAATATCATGACCTTGAAATTATTCAAAACAAGGCCATGCGAATAATCTTAGGTTGCCCCATGTCCCCAAGAATATTTAACATGAGACTTGAATTAAATCTTCCCACAGTTACAGAAAGGATACGATCATTAGCTGCCATCTTTGGAGTGAAGTGCATAAAATACCCCAGTGCTGCTCCAAATTTCACTGAAATTCTGGTACATGCTATTAACCCTTATTTAGCGGCGAGCAACATAAGTCGAGTTAAAAAAAGCTGGACTATGTGGCGGCGCTCGACATAACTCGAGTGGCAATTTCAGCACGTAATGTGGCTGAGAGAGAGAGACAAGTGGTGGCAGGAGACTAGCGAGCGTATGACTGCTCCAGACCACCGCGGCGAACCTACTGACACAAATCTCAGCTCCCTCCTCCCTCTCTCACTCGCTACATACTCAATTATGTACTGAAAGTACCGAATTACCTGCTTTTTGCACTCGCGTTGCACGGTTATTGCAAGAAAACTATCCATCATACAAGGATCATTATGGTGTCATTCGAAAGCTCTGTTTATGCCCTTTCAGGGATAGGTACTTGTTTTACGTTCTGGGTCTTATTTAGGCATGAAAATGATCACGTAAACAGCCCTATTTTGGCTAAAAACACCCCGCTGTGCGGTACACATAAATAAACCGCATAGGCCGCTCGTAAGGTGTTAATAATCCCAACACATTACAACCAAAACATTGCAGATATGAAAACTTGTTCAAAACGACTAAATTATCAATCCTACTCTTAAATGTTCCCATCACAAAAGTTGAACCACCCTCTCTAATAAATCAATGGGACAATTTTGAAGTTGGCATCAGCTATGCTCCTGTTAAATGTAAACAAAATATAGTACCATATGAAGCAAAAGCTGCAGTTCTAGAAACCATTGAAAATATAACTAGCCACATACTTCCTACTGGTAGCCTGATTGTTTACGTCGATGGGTCTTTACAGAACACAGGGCAGGCCGGCTGTGCCTTTGTAGCTTTTAACAAAAACATTTAAGTTACGAGTGATACTCTCCGTGGGCAAGCTCAACTCAGTGTGAGTTAGTGGGCATCTTGATAGCAATTGCATATCTGGGAGCCACTTCCTCAACCTAAGAAGTGCGCATGGGGGGTATGAGACACCACACTCCTGTGCTGACGTATTTGAGCTGTTCCCATCACTAACATCGTTATTTTACCATAAATAGCATTAATACTTATCCATATGCGCCTATTATAGGTTGATTATAAAGGTATTAACCTGTTACAACAATAAAACAAGTGGAAACAGTGTTTGGATGGTCAAAATCGGCGATACAGGCCGGGAGTTACATAATGTATGGCTGAGGCAACCTCCCTGTCCTCCTCCCCTCCCCTTGTCTGGAGAGACACTGTTATGCAATAGTCTCTCTCTCGCTCTTTCCCATGCTTGGTAACAGTGATGACAACGCCCTGCTACCAACTCGCTAATGATAGCACGGAAATAGACCACAGAATAAGGGAATAACAGTGAAAATAGGTGATAACTGAAGGAGGGGAGGAAAGTGGGGAAGGAGGGGAGGTGGAGGAGTGATATTTGGCATGGCCCAGGGGCAAAAAATAAATAAAAATAAATAAAACAAATAAAAACAAAAACAAATTTTTTGTTTTGGGTGTTTTAAATGGATTTTTTCCCCCTTACTCTTAAGAGTCTTCCCGCAGTCCGCCGGGGGAACTTTTAAGAGTCTCCCAGCAGTTCCCGGGTTAAGCGGTCTTATAATCTCTGATTCTCAGAGTGCTCTAGCTTCACTGAACAGCCAGAAAAGTGAGTTCTTGCCATCATTAATACCATTAAGCAGGGTCTCATGCATGCCAAAACTAAAGGAAATGTAATACACTTTCTCTGGGTACCATCTCATATATGGGTAACACATTACGACAAAGCAGACAAATTAGCCAATGAAGCCTGTTATAAATCACATATTGACTTTAATTTTGGACTATCCAGCACAGCACAGTAATTAAAGGAATATTGAAGAAAGACAATGCTAGTGAGCTTATGGAGGCAATGAATTCTCAAAGAGTTGAGAGCATTAGCATAACGCATTTTGATATTTTTTATAAGAAACCTTTTGTTTATGGTAGGCATAAAACATATTATACAAGACAGTGTGATAAGGTTATAGCAAGAATAAGACTTGGGTACCGGTATATTTGGCAGGTGTCCTCCAGACACTGGGCCAAATATACCAATTGTCAGGTCTTCGGAGAAGAAGGTCAACATACTCTCGTACATTATATTTCGGAATGTAGGACTAAATAGGAATACAGGACTTTAGACCTCCAGGTATGGGCTATATGGAATTGTGTGACTATTTCATAGAAAGTGGTGTACTTGAGGACATTCTGCCCATTTTCCCTGGCTTTGCTCATCCATAGATTTACTGCAGTGTCCAGTTTTGTGAGTAACCTGAAAGTTATATCTATCTTAGTTAGTATTGATAGCTTGCATATAGATTTTAGTATGTGTAGTTTCCTGCGAGAGTTCCTGAGCACTCGGCCAGGGGTGCCCCCTTGGTCCGCGCGTGGGGGGGGGGGTTCTCGGTTCCATTGTGGCCGTCCCCTTTCGTCCACCCTACTTATCACCTATTGGGTGAAAGTGGATGGCCACGGGGTGGCTGCGGGCTGTGCACTCTTTCTGCTGAGTTTTGGGTGGGTATCCTTGGCTGAGTGTTCGGGGAGTTTTGCAGGGAGCTGGTGTGATGTTAACCACTCCGTTAGAACCGCAGGGCTTGTCCTACAGTGACTCGCTAGGATCGCCAGGGCAGTGGATGGGGCTACAGTTTATGTATTAGAGTGTGCTTTATTTCATATGAAAGCTCGTGTCATGGGCAGTCCAGAAAGGCTCTTTGTTTTCACCCATGTCAAGGCTTTATATATTTAATTGTAAAGTATATGTTTTATCATTAACTAGTAATGATGAGATCTGGTTTCTAGAACGCATCCATCTTTATCCCTTGCTACCTGTCCTCCGCACCGCACCTGAGAATCTTTTCCTCTGCCTACCTCTCTCTTTTTTCATATCTTTCACCACCTTTTATTAATATTATACCCCCTCTGGTTAACTCTGCATAATCAGCTTCATGCTGGCCAGTTGTATTGTACGTTAAGGTCTGATATAACCCATGTATGTTAGTTGTTAAGATAAGTGGATCACGAAGCATTGGTTGGCATTTATATTGTTTAAGTACCCCGTCCTATAATTATTAGTGTTCTGCTGGATTAGATAATGCTAGACTAGGGGTCTGATATTATAAGGTATTGTTTCCTATGAGTGCTGGCTTTAGGAAAAAGCTGCACGACATACCTGAGAACTGGAGTTGATTGAGTAAATTCTAGTCTGTGTGCCATTGAGAGTAGAGCATGCACGAATGAGGGCTGTTTGCCTATACCATTCTGCACTGTTCTAAGCTCGTTGTTTGTCTTTGAGGTACGCCAGGAGAACGCTTAATACTTCGGTATTAAGGTTTCTCAAAAGAGCTACCCTTCCCTATAACGTAATATTTGACGCACAGTCTTGAGATTTGCACTAGGCTATGCGGCATGCCATGCGCACCAGTATCTCGTATCATTGACTCTAGCTAGACTTTATCAGTCACAGTAGACATTAACACCTTACGAGCGGCCTATGCGGTTTATTTATGTGTACCGCCCAGCGGGGTGTTTTTAGCCAAAATAGGGCTGTTTACGTGATCATTTTCATGCCTAAATAAGACCCAGAACGTAAAACAAGTACCTATCCCTGAAAGGGCATAAACAAAGCTTTCGAATGACACCATAACGATCCTTGTATGATGGATAGTTTTCTTGCAATAACCGTGCAACGCGAGTGCAAAAAGCAGGTAATTCGGTACTTTCGGTACATAATTGAGTATGTAGCGAGTGAGAGAGGGAGGAGGGAGCTGAGATTTGTGTCAGTAGGTTCGCCGCGGTGGTCTGGAGCAGTCATACGCTCGCTAGTCTCCTGCCACCACTTGTCTCTCTCTCTCAGCCACATTACGTGCTGAAATTGCCACTCGAGTTATGTCAAGCGCCGCCACATAGTCCAGCTTTATTTAACTCGACTTATGTTGCTCGCCGCTAATTAAGGGTTAAGTATATTAACCTAATTACTCTTTTCATGCATACCCATTTATCATTACACAAACATTTCGCAGCCTAGTTTGATGTATGGAGACACAAACGACTTAGGCTCTTTTTGTTGATAGGAATACTGCATTGTCGTGGCGATTATTATTGATGTAGCGTTTAGGATATTCTTGGCCCCGACTGCATTATATATTCTGCCTTTTTGTGTGCATAGCCTGCATGAGCATTGCTCTGCTGCCTGCCTTTTTGGGTCCCATTTCCGATACGAGCATCTTTATAGCATCTAACATTTAAAGAAGATTCCTTGTTGGTGTTGAAGGACTTTAGTGCACTTTCTTTCATGCAGGAGTGCCTGACATTTATTGATTAAAGTAACGTAAGCTGTAACTTCTCTTACCACCTTACTTTGCATACCATAACCAAGCACCTTCGGTTATAGGTAGTAATAGGCTGTTTTCACATAACATTAAGCCTAGAGTAGACACACATTTATTGAGAGTTTGATAGCCTATTATTGCATATAGAACTCTGTAGAGTATTTGTGTTCTTTGTTCACTGGGAATATACACCAGAGGTTGGAGCTAGCGCTTTCCGTTGTAACATTTATGCCATTACTAGTCCAATGAATAAGAGCCCTGATATATTTGAACCCCAGTCATAACAAATGGCGACCTTAACTAGGATTTGGTGAACCTACATTTATTAGCAGGGAACATTTGTTGTTTTGGAGAATATTTTGCAGGGATCAGCAAGAATAATTTTTGTTTTGCAACATAGTATAGCCCTTGAGTATTTCCGAGAATTTTTGTGTGTATATTGAGGTATAAGAGTTTGGGGTACTTCTTTTCTGAATATTGAAGTGGGAAATTTTTGTGAGCATCATGTCTTATACCGGATCAGAGGAGAATGGAGACACAGTACGTAATGTCGAAACTGAGGAACAGCAGTATGATGATATGGTTAATCAGGTGAACTGTGAGGAGGATGCTAGGATATTTTTGCAATGGCCTGTTACTGCCGAGCGGTTGGAGGGTATGGAGCGGTACGGTCTTCAATGCCTGGCCACAGCTATCGGTCATGCGGTTACTAGCAGCATGACCAGGGATAACTTGATAACGTGTGTACTGGGCAGGGTGACTGGTGAGCGAGATGGGTTGAGTGCTCAGAGCCCTTCGGCCATGCTTCCCCTACACTCGACACCCAGCCGTCCCAGTAGTTTGCCGACCCCGGGTACGCTTCAGCAGTTGGGTGGTGACTGGCAGGGTGGGTTGCCCCTGGGGGGACCACCGGTAATTTCAAACATTGTAGCACCTTCACCTCCTCAAGGGTTAACTCCAGAATTATTGTATCAGCTCGAATTAGCTAAGATTCAGCAGCAAATAGAATTAGCTAAGATCGAAGAGAGAAAGGCTATCAGGGCATCTGAGCTTCAGCTTCAGCTTCAGCAGCAAATAGAATTAGCCAAGATAGAAGAGAGAGAAGCTAGCAAAAATCCAAGCTGATTTAGAGTCGACTAGGTACTGTGCCGACATGGACGTAGAGAAGTCGCGAGTAGAGGCAACGGGACAGCGACTTGGGGCTGGTAACCGTGTTCATGAGCAGTCTCTCTCGCACTTATTGAAACTGGTTCCGGTGTTTGATGAGAGTGGTGTAACAGAATTTTTCACACGCTTTGAGAAGAAGTGCCAGGAACACCAGTGGCCAGAGAATAAATGGGCAGCACTTGTATCCTCTAGATTAATAGGCAAGGGTCTTAAAGCCTACAATGCATTACCTTTGGAGTCATGTATTGTGTATGAGGATCTCAAGGAGGCTGTCCTGAGGGCTTACGAACTGCAACCAGAAACGTACCATTTGAAGTTCCGGGGTGTAACTAAGGGAAGAGATAGCACCTTTTTGGAACACGCCCGGGACTTGTCCGATGCTATGGGGAACTGGCTCCGATCTGAGAAGGTAACAACGTTTGATGGAGTTAAGCAGTTGATGATGATGGAGCAGTTCTTTAAGAGCACGGGCGGTGATCTAACTTTGAACTTAAAGGAGAAAAACCCAAGAACTCTAGTCGAAGCAGCAGCAGAAATGGCTGATCAACGGCTGTCGTTGATTCGGGGTTGCGGGTCCTCACAGAAGTACGATGTAAGTGCTAAGGACCGTTATCCTCCCCCTCCCCGTAACAATGACACATTTAAACAGAAGAGCCATGAAACTAAAACTTAATCCAAACCTTACACCACACCGTATGTGAAAAGTCAGGGGCCTTTTACATCACAGTATAAGCCGAAACCGAAATTTATGTGTTTTAGTTGCCACCAGGAGGGTCATAAGGCAAATGAGTGCCCTAGTCGACCTCCTCCGGCAGCCGTGTCTTTTGCTCACGGCATTGGAGTGTTCAAGAGGACATCGGAGTTTGTTAGAGGCATTTCTTCCGAGGTAAATACACTGCCAGTGCAGAAGGATCCGGAAGGCTTATTCCCTGTCCGTGATGCCTTTAGTGACCACAGGGGACTCGGTTGTGTGGAGTGGGGGGGGTAGAAGACATGAGGTGAGAATTTTGCGTGACACTGGGGCATCGCAAACATTGTTGAGAAATTTCACTGGTAAACCTGTCAATACGGCGCGGGTGGTTGTGGTTCAGGGAGTTAATGCGACAAGGTCATACCCGCTTGTAAGAATGAAGGTGGAAGTTGATGGTGTGACTCGGGACCTGGATGTAGGAATTGTGGAGAAGTTACCTGTTGGGGGCGTCGACCTCCTTCTCGGCAACGACTTTGCGGGACCTACTTCTGAGGCTCCACCCTTGGTCGTTGCCGAGAAGCCGGCCGACGTGAGTAGGGAGGAGCAGGAGTGGGTTGAGAAGTGTCCGGTGCAGCCTATGGCGTGTGTTGTCACCGGAGATCCTGCATCCAGGGACTCACATTCTGGTCAACAGTCTTTAGATCAGCAGAGGAAGGTTACCCAGAAGGGGTTGAAAGTTGATGCGGTTGAGAGTTTAGTGTCAACGGACCTTCTCAGGGACTCATTATTAGGACCACATTTCGAGTCTGGAGAAGACCCAGTAACTGTTCCTGAAGGGGCAGAGGATGGGCTTAAAAAGACGTAATAGTTGAAGGAGGACAGTGATGCACAGTCGGGAGATGTAGCAACAAGGTACCCTGACGCGTACCCTATGAGAAATGGGTCGGCGAAGACGGTGGTCCGAAGCTTGCTAGTGTATTTTTCCCGGTATGGTTACCCGCAGGGGCTTCAGTCAGTCCAGGGACCCAACTTCACTTCTAGCCTCTTTGTCCAAGCAATGCCGCAGCATGAGATTGTTGGGGTTGTGTCATCTGCGTATCATCCGGAGAGCCAGGGTGTGTTAGAGCGATGGCACTCAGCCTTGAAATCTGTGCTTCGTTGTTGTTGCTTTGAGAGTGGGAAGGATTGGGATCTTGGCCTGCCATGTGTTTTGTTTGCTGTGCGGGAGGTACCTGGGGAGAGTTTGGGATTCAGCCCTAATGAGCTCGTCTTTGGACACCGTGTTAGAGGACCTCTCCATATGGTTGAAGAAGTATGGGAGGGCGCAGAAAAACCTTGTTCTATGCTCAAGTGTGTCCTCAACAGTCGAGAACGGATGTTGCGCAGTCTGGAGTTGGCTAGCCGTAATTTGACTAGCTCTCAGGCCCTCAGGAAGGACAGGTACGACCTCAAGGTTGAACTCAGGGAGTTTCACGTGGGTCAGGAGGTGTTGATTCTACTGCCCCTTGAAGGTCACCCCTTATCCGCGAAGTACGCTGGTCCTTATAGGGTGGTGGAGGAGCTATCGGACCTGGTTTACTTGGTAGCCACTCCAGACAGGCGGAAGCGCAATCAGTTATGTCATGTTAATCCCATGAAGGAGTATGGGAGGCACCCCCCTGAGCCTCTCACTGTGCCTGTGATGACGTTTAGCAGTCAAGGTGGAGAAGGAGAACGGGACAGTCAAGCTCAGGTGGAGGATAACTGGATGGATAATAAGTTCAAATGGGCGCCTGAGTGTGAGAAGGTGTTTAGAGAAGTAAAACACCTGTTGTGCACTCACCCGATCCTCAGGGCCCCTGACTTTAGCCTACCTTTCCAACTAGCAACGGAGGCTAGTGGTGTGGGGGCTGGTGCCGTACTTGTGGAAAAGGACGATGATGGGCTGGAGCATCCTGTTAGTTTCTGCTCGGAGAAGTACAATTCGGCCCAGGGGAGCTGCTCTGTTGTCGAGGAGGAGCTGCTGGCAGTTGTGCTTGCGCTGGGGCATTTCGAGGTCTATGTTCCAGCCTATGGTCCGGTCGTTGTAGTTTACACAGATCATCACCCTCTCAAGTTCTTGGACCAGTTTCACAATCAGAATATGAGGCTGACCAGGTGGTCACTAAGGTTACTGGTATATAACCGGGACATACGCCATATTGCCGGTTGTGACAACGTGGTTGCAGATGGTCGTTCAAGGGTATATGATACTGGGTAGATTGACACACGGGTAGCCTCCTGCTTTAGTTTGAATAGTATTTTGCGCTTGGTGCTTGTTGGCTCGCGGTTGTAGCCCAGCGTATTGGGTCGTAAAGCAGGAGTTGAGCGTTTGGTATAGAAGAAAAAACTAGGCTTGCCCCTATAGTGCAGCCGAAATAAACAAATTATAAACATAAAAATCAAATAAAAACTCTTTCTTTGATAGTTGAATTTTTTCAGTATGTTATAGCAGTAATTCTGAGTTGCACTCCTCTCAGAATGCTGGGCTAGAGAAGCTCGCTCTTGAGGAGCATAACTACATATAATTTAACCTATGGTGTTGGGGAGGGTTATAATTTTGAAATTTTTTTTGTTGAAGAACTGTGCCAGATCTTTTACTGCCGCTGGGTGATGGGAAGTGGAGATATAGCATGGGTTCTAACCATCAGATTTTTGTGAGCCTTGGGGCCTCTGAGAAAAATCTTGGGGGGGGTGTGACGTTAACCACTCCGTTAGAACCGCATGGCTTGTCCTACAGTGACTCGCTAGGATCGCCAGGGCAGTGGATGGGGCTACAGTTTATGTATTAGAGTGTGCTTTATTTCATATGAAAGCTTGTGTCATGGGCAGTCCAGAAAGGCTCTTTGTTTTCACCCATGTCAAGGCTTTATATATTTAATTGTAAAGTATATGTTTTATCATTAACTAGTAATGATGAGATCTGGTTTCTAGAACGCATCCATCTTTATCCCTTGCTACCTGTCCTCCGCACCGCACCTGAGAATCTTTTCCTCTGCCTACCTCTCTCTTTTTTCATATCTTTCACCACCTTTTATTAATATTATACCCCCTCTGGTTAACTCTGCAAAATCAGCTTCATGCTGGCCAGTTGTATTGTGCGTTAAGGTCTGATATAACCCATGTATGTTAGTTGTTAAAATAAGTGGATCACGAAGCATTGGTTAGCATTTATATTGTTTAAGTACCGCGTCCTATAATTATTAGTGTTCTGCTGGATTAGATAATGCTAGACTAGGGGTCTGATATTATAAGGTATTGTTTCCTATGAGTGCTGGCTTTAGGAAAAAGCTGCACGACATACCTGAGAACTGGAGTTGATTGAGTAAATTCTAGTCTGTGTGCCATTGAGAGTAGAGCATGCACGAATGAGGGCTTTTTGCCTATACCATTCTGCACTGTTCTAAGCTCGTTGTTTGTCTTTGAGGTACGCCAGGCTTAATACTTCGGTATTAAGGTTTCTCAAGAGAGCTACCCTTCCCTATAACGTAATATTTGACGCACAGACTTGAGATTTGCACTAGGCTATGCGGCATGCCATGCGCACCAGTATCTCGTATCATTGACTCTAGCTAGACTTTATCAGTCACAGTAGACATTAAGTATATTAACCTAATTACTCTTTTTATGCATACCCATTTATCATTACACAAACATTTCGCAGCCTAGTTTGATGTATGGAGACACAAACGACTTAGGCTCTTTTTGTTGATAGGAATACTGCATTGTCGTGGCGATTATTATTGTTGTAGCGTTTAGGATATTCTTGGCCCTGACTGCATTATATATTCTGCCTTTTTGTGTGCATAGCCTGCACGAGCATTGCTCCGCTGCCTGCCTTTTTGGGTTCCATTTCCGATACGAGCATCTTTATAGCATCTAACATTTAAAGAAGATTCCTTGTTGGTGTTGAAGGACTTTAGTGCACATTCTTTCATGCAGGAGTGCCTGACATTTATTGATTAAAGTAACGTAAGCTGTAACTTCTCTTACCACCTTACTTTGCATACCATAACCAAGCACCTTCGGTTATAGGTAGTAATAGGCTGTTTTCACATAACATTAAGCCTAGAGTAGACACACATTTATTGAGAGTTTGATAGCCTATTATTGCATATAGAACATTCGAACCCTACGGGAAACCCCTATTGTAATCATTAAACCGGGTTTTTCACCCAAATTCTTCTTACGCGCCGGTTTCGACGCAATAACTCCAGAACCGCTTTTTGGATCGGGATCAAACTTTCACAAGAGGTGCGTTGTTGTATTGGGCAAGTTTTGATATGCCAAACATCCGGCATGGCGGCCAAACAGGTCCATGGCAGCCGATTTCCCGAAAAACTTAACGCCTAAATACCGTCTCTCCCACTCATAGGAAACGACTGGGCTTTGGCATATGGACTCCCCTACTAATGCTCTGCAAATGTTATAGAGAAGGTTTTGCTTTTGCACATGGTTTTTTTTCCGGCAATCTTGAAAAAAACTCGAATTCCACTTAAAATTCCACATCTTGAAAACTACGCCGATGATCAAAGCCATGCTTGCGTAGTTGGGTGAGGCTCGCGATTCCGAACGTTTTGATACCAATAGAATATAAATGGGTGGAATAGTTTGGCCGCAGCATTGAAAACTGTCTATTCTTAAATTACTTTAAAACCGCATTCGCTACCCACACAAAGTTTACTGTCTACAGTCTATAGGCTTCCACGCATCCCCCAGTTTTGCTTAATAACATAGTCTCTTTATTATTCAGATCTATTATTTTTTGTTATTTAACTCTCTCAAAACAGTTCGAGTCCCTACGAATTCCAGCAATTATTTAGCCAACATACCTATCCTACCAAATAATAATGATAATTCAAATTTATTTTTGGTGAATGACAGAGTCTTCGCTAAGGTTTTTAACAATTCCTCCCTTTGCCAAATGCTTTGTTTAATAACAATGATATGGACCTATAAAGTTTTGGCACTTGCCTGTGTGACTTACTCTGCCCTTCCTTCCTACCTCCCTCCTCCCTCATATTTAACAAATGTATCAACAACCACTCTAGTGAACTTTCGGTATTTAGTTTATTCAGCTTAACACCTTACGAGCGGCCTATGCGGTTTATTATATGTACCGCACAGCGGGGTGTTTTTAGCCAAAATAGGGCTGTTTACGTGATCATTTTCATGCCTAAATAAGACCCAGAACGTAAAACAAGTACCTATCCCTGAAAGGGCATAAACAGAGCTTTCGAATGACACCATAACGATCCTTGTATGATGGATAGTTTTCTTGCAATAACCGTGCAACGCGAGTGCAAAAAGCAGGTAATTCGGTACTTTCGGTACATAATTGAGTATGTAGCGAGTGAGAGAGGGAGGAGGGAGCTGAGATTTGTGTCAGTAGGTTCGCCGCGGTGGTCTGGAGCAGTCATACGCTCGCTAGTCTCCTGCCACCACTTGTCTCTCTCTCTCAGCCACATTACGTGCTGAAATTGCCACTCGACCTATGTCGAGCGCCGCCACATAGTCCAGCTTTTTTTAACTCGACTTATGTTGCTCGCCGCTAATTAAGGGTTAATACTATTTATCCACATAAAATAGAAACCTATCACAATTTTTGTCTAATATAACCATAGACAGTGCTATTACATATTATTTGAACATGATGTCGAATTTAGCAGTTGCTATTTACCTTGAACAGTAATGACAGAAACGAAAGCTTCTCTTGCCATGTAATACTCATAGAAAGCAGGGTACTTAAGTCGGCCCATACCGAACTGTTACCAAGTCAGAGATTCAGAGGTAACTTTCACATAACCCTAGACAGACACCAATATACCACTAAATAATACAAATATCACTACAAAAAAGATAGGAAAATATTATATTAATGTCCTAGGTATTTGAAATTATGCAAATGAGTAAAACCCATTATGATATAATGATAATGGCATTGATTAGTATCTGGCAACAGTGTTGCACTATAATTTTCTGAACGTATGCGAACTTCGGAGTATTTATCCCATTAATATACACATCTATCACTATTTAAATTTAATACAACCATACACAGTGCTATTACATATTATTTGAACATAATATAGGATGGTCTTTCCTTTAAACCATTTTCTATATCTATTCACGAAAAATATAGGCCTAGCCTAGGCAGCGCTACCGGTAGGTACGAATTTATCAGTTCGAATTTTGATTGAAAGTGGGATTAGGCCTAGGCCTAGCCTAGGTCTTAACATGGGATACTGTTTGGGGTTGGGAATAGGCTCAGGCTGCTTTAGGCCTAATTAGGTAAAAATAGTCAAATCGAGACAATTGCACAGCCAACATAGCCTAGGCCTATTAAGCAAATATTTTACCAATCTACAATAGGCCTAGTCTATTCGCTGTAAGTAGGCAAGAAATCATGACCTATAACCTCTGTAACTAAAAAACAACTAGAGTGATCAAGCTAATATGTCTACCATTTGGGAAGAGTCAGTCAAGGAATAGCCTAGATGTGGAAATTTGCAGCCAATTTGCTCTAGCCCTTTTTGAGATACAGAGGTTAGAGATAATTGTTGAGCCCCCCCCCTCCCCCCCCCCCATGACATATTGTCATCATCTTATATATTGCCAGCAGGGGGCAAATAACCGAAAAAAATCGCCGTCAAAATAGACACGAACTTATCCACGGCGATCGACACATGTAAACATGGCGGTGGCGGGGGAGGTGTCGGACGTTTGCAATAAAGGTCCCGTCTATTTTGAATGCCATTGGATACAATAATATGTTGAGGCATGGCGGTGGCGGGGGAGGTGTCGGACATTTGCAATAAAGTTCCCGTCTATTTTGAATGCCATTGGATACAATAATATGTTGAGGGGGGCTTGGCCCCCCTCACCCCACCCCCATGACATATATTATTGTCACCATCATATATATTACCAGCAGGGGGCAAATAACCGAAAAAAATTGCCATCAAAATAGACACCTTTATGAATAGGTTAGCCTTTAGGCTAGGCCTATCAGCAAGAGTTGCATTATCGGGCGTATCAACTGACCGGGTATAGGCTATCCTAGTGTTTACTAATTTATAGGCTACCCCTTTGAAAGGACATTAACCGGGTAGGATGTAGTTACCGGGTGTATCGCCAGCCTTGTTTACGCTACGCATACGCGTAGTGGCGTCGGACGCTTGCCATCCTTTTCCTGTCTATTTAGACTGCCTTTGGATACAATAATATGTTGAGGTTGGGCTTTGCCCCCCTTCACCCCCCCATGACATATTGTCATCATATATATTTCCAGCAGGGGGCAAATAACCAAAATAAATCGCCATCAAAATAGACGCGAACTTAACAACGGCGATCGACAAATGTAAACATGACGGTGGCGGCAGACGTTTGCAATCATGTTCCCGTCTATTTTGAATGCCAATGGATACAATAATATGTTGAGGGGTGGCTTTGCCACCCCTCACCCCCCCATGTCATGTCATCGTCATATTGCCAGCAGGGGGCAAATAACCGAAAAAATCACCGTCAAAATAGACGCGAAGTTAACCGCGGCGATCGCCCTATGTAAACATGGCGACCGTACACCCGGAAACTACATCCATCCCCATTAGCCTAACCTAACAACTTTACCTAACCTATCCTAGTATTATGGGTGGGGTCTGCCGCCCCCTAGACCCAGTACGTTGGATACAAAACTAACCCTCACCTAACACCTAGTATATGTCCCTAGTACCCAGTACGTGGGATACCAAGCTAACCCTCACGTAACACCTAGTATATGTCCCTAGTACCTAGTATTTGGGATACAAAACTAACCTTCACCTAGCATATGTCCCACACTCAGTACACCTTTCACCCTCACTACCGTTCGTGAGTCGTCATACATCTTCGGTATCACACGCACCAGCCACTCCTCTAGGCCAAATTTTCTCCTAGCCAACTGCACAACTTCTTACTTTCAGTAGATATCTTTCCTGCAGCTGCCTGACTATGAAGCTGTCGATTGTGTCACGTCCTGGCATGAAACCAAACTGCATATCGTCGATAGAATGCTTTCCCTTATCATACCTTCAAAGACTCTCTCACACTCACAGACCTTCATGACTTGGCCAAGCATTTTCAGGCCTCTTATAGCAGTTGCAAGGAGAGCCTAACTCTGAAATCACTAGATAGTGCCTCCAGAACCATAAAAAAGAGAGGGCTTAATTAACACACTTCCCTGTTGGACTCCGACGCGAACTGAAAACTCATCACTCAGTATCCTCATGTAACACCTAGTATATGTCCCTAGTACCCAGTACCCAGTACTTTGGATACAAAACTAATGTGGGATACAAAACTAACCTCCACCTAACACCCAGTATATGTCCCTAGTAACCAGTACGTGGGATATAAAGCTAACCCTCACCAAATATCTAGTATGTCCCTCACTCAGCTGTACACCTTTCACCCTCACTACCGTTCGTGAGTCCTCGTACATCTTCATTATCACATGCACCAGCCACTCCTCAATGCCAAGTTTTCTCCTAGCTTACTGCACAACTTCTCTGGCCACCTTATCAAAGCCTTTCTCCCAGTCTGCAAACACAACATCAGATCCCTATCTTTTAAGTACATACAGTATTTATTAGTGGCCCCTCCATCATTGACGATTATGCCTATTACATAAGGCCTCCTCTTCAAACGCTCATTTACCGTAGTTTGAATCTATCGCGCAGAGCATAACAAATTTGAGGAGCCTTCATCATGAGCACACGCAACCTCACTCATGGTTCTGTCATTATGAAATTGGGTTCTCACTACGAAAAAACTTCGTAACAAATAATAAATAAAAAGTAAATAAGAATAGCTATTCATAAGCTTTCCATATACTCGTGGATGTACTTGTGTGGATATTTGACCAGACGCTGACTTCAGGCGTCATACTTCCTTCTTCTCTGCTCTGCGCTCAACCTGCCCTGACGTGTCTCCCCACGCTCCGCTGATTCCGCATTTGCTGCGTCCCTAGTGAGTTTTTTCTCATTTGTTTACTCTGGGATGTATCGAGTAAGGTTAGGATATGCGTAGCAGGAGTGTCATGGGTGGGTTTCCCGCAGTTCAGTGTATTTGGGTCATACTTGACCCATGGGTCATATGACCCATACTTGGGTCATAGGCGTTTGGGACGCCTATTTCGGGTGTACCCTCGTGGTCCCGTGGTGGACGCGTGAAACGTTTTTCGCGGCTAGCTAGCCTAGCTATTTAGTTGGCTTTAACTACGCGTTATCAGGCGTCTTCGTATCTTTCTGATGAAGTTGCCTTATTTGTTTGTATACTGACGTTCCTAGCGTATATTTCCTCACTTAGTGAAGTTTTTTCTAGGTCCCGAGTCAGTGCTTCCCTCTCCCGAGATTTTTTCTACGTGGTTGTGATGGTGGCTGTTCTTGTTGTGATATGATACAGTGCTTTTTGTTTATATTACGACGTGATTAAGTGATGTTTCCGTCTGCTTAGGCCTAGCCAGCCTCTCGTAGCTTTTTTACATGTATAAGTGTTATTGAATTATTGTATAAATATGTACTACTGTGTCATGTATGTCCTGGATTAGTTGTGTTTTGGCTTAATCCAGGGACTATTTGTGTTTATCAGATTGCGTCTGGTTTGTGTGGGTTGCCTTTTCCGGCGGGTTTTCTCGATTGCGCCGAGAAAATCCGGCTGGTTGCCGAGTTTTAATCACGCGTGGTTAAAATAGGCTAGTTTCCCCCGGCGAGTGGTGGCTTGTAGGCTCTCCGAGAACTGCGTCTCGGTAGTGGAGCCTGTTTCAGGCTTACTGTGTGTTTCCCGGCGGGATGGCTATACCCATTTAAATAGGTGTTCATGCGGACACCTGTTGAATTTAGTTTTTCCCGGTGTTTGCAAAGCCATTGAAAAACTAGGCTGTTTTTGTTTGATTGGTCTTTCCACCCCGGCGATCTTTTGCAAAGAAGTGGGGATAGGAACTATTGGGGTTAACATTAAATTAATTTCACACCCGGCGGTTGAACCTTGGGAGGGTGGGATTAACGGATTTGCAATTCGGTATGGTTGGCCAGACAATTGAGGGATACAATTGGGTATCGAGGCCTTCAAAATACGGCGATCTATGAAGGCTTCGAGAGAAGCCAGATCTAAAAATTAAGATAGGCTTACCCTTTTTAACTGCGATATAATAAGGAGGCCGGTGTCTTAATATGGGTTTCCGGTGAACAAAAAACCACTGGGAAGACTGGTCATTTATAAAGATATGCTCGTCTTTATATCATGTCAGAGGATATTCTTAAATCTTTTGGACAAGTAAAGATATTCTAAAATCTTTACATATGAACCTACAGGGTAACAAGAGGTAATAGTGGTGTATTACGTCTCGTTGCCCGGCGGTTCATTAACACTTGTGTTAGAACATTTTGGGTTAACCTTATGAGCATTAATTCCTGGAAATTTTCTTTTTTCCAGGGCGGAGTTCCGGCGGGTCAACAGAGGACCAGGAGAAGCCCGGGGGTGGGTTAGCTTTTCTCCAGTCTCTGTCATGGCTACACTAAACACTGTTTTTGCTCTGTGCTTAACACCCTCCTGTTCAGGGATCCCAATTTTTGCCCATACACTGTGCATCAGATGCGTCAAATGCTTAGACCGGTCAAGGGGTTTGTGGGTTACTAAGAATTGTACTTTTTGTAGTCAGTTAAGTATCAAAGTCTTACAGCACAATAATCAGGCTGCGACGGTTGCATTGCGAGAAGTCAGACAACTCCTAACTACTTATGCTACATCAGTGGCTCATAAAGCTCTTCAGTGCGATAACGTAGTTCTGTGGGAACGATTGATTGTTCAGCATCCCCCACTTTAACGTACCCCTTCGAAAAGTAGAGTAAATGTGCGTAAGTCAGCAGAGACTGGGCAGGGTAAAGTGCTTATACCCTCCCCCGGCACATCTAAGAGATCTCGAGCGCCGACACCCCCGGCGACAGCTTCCAAGTCAAGGTCGAGGTCCAAGTCAAGGTCTCTCCTCCGACGGCAGACGCATAGTCACTCTACATCACCTTCGAGGAAGAAGAGCAAGGAGGAGAAGACCAAGGACAGTCCTAGTGTGAAATCAAAGTCAAGATGAAGTCACAAGTTTTCAAAAAAGGATACTCATGTACGAAAGGCCTCCCGGCGTTCGCCGGAGCCTCGTACCTCGCTTTCTGCCTCTACTCCCGACATGTCTAATGTCCAATCTGACAGGTCGGGCGTGGAGTCAGAGACTGTGGTGGAGGATATACCGGCGGACAGGTTGTCACCAGATATTATTCCCAGTTCACATGTACCAGCTTTAGACTTAGGGAGTTCTGCCAGCAGATATAACCCTCTAGAGGGCTCGAGTGAGGGCTCAGTAATTGATGTGGTACCGTGAGCTCCGGCCAAGGCCAGGAAGTTTGGAGGTACTCCCAACCATGGAGTGAAAGCTCTCGTCCTATTCATGCAACACAGGTAGTGGCAGACGTCCACCGGGACGCTGAGATCCCATCGTCCATCCCGGACTTAACATGGCAGCATGAGGGGGTCCCGGCTTCGGCGGGATCCTCTCATGAGAGGCCGGAGGAAAGGGATGGGGATTCGATAATTTCTGAGATGGAGGTTCAAGAGTCAGGTTCTTTGATAGACGACTCTCAGAGTAGGAATGATTCGCCACATAGTTCATCCTCTGCTAAATTTGTCACAGCTGATGAAATTAATGGGTTACTAGCGAATGCACTAACTAAGTTTTTTGGCCAGCAGCCGGAGACTCCTACAGTTGGTTTGGGAGCTTCCACGACAGCATCGAATGTCCGACCTCTGGCTACTTCCATTGCTTTGGCACAAATTCCGCACCCTCCCCTTTTATCACCTACTATGGTTACTAGGCCAATTTCGGCGGCCCTGACTACTTCCAATGTGAGAGTAGTAGCAGATGTAAATCCTCCCCCTTTAGACAAGGCACCGATCAGAAAGGGAGCTATGCCCCTCTTATATGGGCCGGATGAGTCATGGGTAACAATGTTCTGGGCAAAGCCAGAGGTAGCACAATCCACTATGTCAGGTGAGTTTCCGGTACCACGTGAGTGGGTGATCCAGGGTAATAAATCTAGGAAGTTACGTGCTTTAGATATTATGGGAAATGTATTTGATGTTAATATTAAGGCGATTCCTAACTATTATCACCATGATTATTTTGTGCATACTTCTACACCTGCCCTACCCCCTGTGTCAGCTTCAAAACTTTTTTCGGACTGGACCAAGCATGACGGTTTTCAATGATATAAAAGCACTGTCAGCTCTAACACCAGAGTTAGGTTTAAAGACGTTCACAGACACAGCCGCAAATCCAGTTTTGAAGGTGGAGCAGTTGGGTCCGGGACCTTGGGTGGAATGGGAAGTGGAGGCTCAGAACTTTGCAACAACTTTTACCTCTAAATCTTCGCACCAAATTCCACAAGAAAGCCATTCTTGGTTATCTCTGCCGGTATTCTCTGCCGGCGGAGTTCCCTCTGCTTTATTTACATTTTTAGCTGCCCCTAAAATTAATCTATGCGAGCTTAAAGATCCCTTTTCTACACCTTCCACAGCTCACCTAGACCGGGAGTTTAGGCTACGTGGGAAGGCATATAGACTGTTTTCCCAGTATATTGTCACACAACAGGTAGCGAAGTCAATGCTAAGATCTGCTCAGGCAATCCAGGAAGCGGAAGTCAGAAAGGCAATCGAACTCTCTAGACGCTTGCTACTCCAGACTTCTATACAGTCACTGGGAGATATCCGTACAGCCTTGCTAGAGGCGGTGCGGGCAAGACAAGATCTAGGGATGTTTCTCGTGAAGAAGCTCCCGGATAAGATTGCAAATCAAGTAGTAATGTCCCCTGTTCTAACTGCCTCTTTAATGTCCCCGGATGTGTGGAGAACAGTGTTCAACATGGCTCAGGCCTTTAAGCACAGTCCCGCCCCATCTAAGAAATCTGCTTTCAATTTTACCAAGCCCAAACCAGTCGCAAAAGATCAGCCTGGTGGGGCAAAGCCCTTTCATCTGCCTAAGTCCTCTTCCACCCAAGGTTAGGCTCAGTACAGATACAAGCAAGGAAAGTTTTCAGGTAATCATAAAGGACAAAAGTATCAACGACCAGGCCAGGGCCCGTCTCTTTCCAAACCCGGCCAGTCATCTAAGCATACACCACCACCACCACCAAAAAACTAGGGTCTCTCTCACTCCCAGGGCCAGTCTTACGGCGGGTGGATCAGAGGGTAGTCCAGCCGGCGAACCCTTGTCTGCTAACTTGGTCATTCCGGGCGTGTCATCGTGCATGGCCATTAAACACATGGGCGAGGATGGTGGCACGCAAAGGCATCACCTGGCAGTGGCTCCGGCGACCTCGCTTACGTCAGCCGACAAAGGCAAATGTTGTTTCATTAGAGGTGGAGTCATTGATCCAAGAGATGATCGCCAAGAATGTCATCATCCCGGTCCCTCAAAATTACCCAGTATTTACGTCCAAACTTTTTCTAGTGCCCAAAAGGGACAGTGCTCAGATGAGGCCGGTCATAGACCTGTCTTATCTGAACCTCCACATTCACAACGTTTCCTTCCGGATGCTGACAGTGAATCAAATCAGGCTAACACTTCCGCCGGAAGGGTGGATGTGTTCTTTAGACCTGACAGACGCGTATTGGCACGTCCCGGTAAACAAAAGGTTTCAACGATTTCTGGCCTTACGAATAATGCATCAGACTTATGTCTTTCAGAGGATGCCGTTCGGATTGAACCTAGCACCTCGCTTATTCACGAAATTAGTCCGGCAAGCCCTGATGCCCATGTTAGAACAAGGGATCAGAATTTTGTGGTATCTAGACGACTGGCTGGTGGTGGCAGAGACGGAACAGTTATGCATCAATCATGTCAACATAACATTAAATCATGTAAAATCTCTAGGATTCAAGGTAAACCCGGTAAAGTCAAACCTTGTTACCTCACGAGTGGTCCAGTGGATAGGGCTGGTCTTGGACACAGCTGCTCTCACTCTGAGTCAGAGTGTGGACAATCGGAACAGGTTTCGCAAGAAACTGTTTTTGTTTCTTCACAGTCTGACTACGACAAGGAGAGTCTGGGAATCTCTGGTCGGCTCTCTCAACTGGATTCAACTAACTGTAAAGTTGGGCCGGTTGAAAGTCAAACGTTTAATATTGGAGGGCAACACATTTTTTCCACTATTGCCGGCGGAAACATTATGGCCCATCCCAAAATTAATACACAGCTTACTAGCGGTCTGGGCGAAGAGGGAAACATTGCACTCGGTCATGTCATGGACCTCTCCTCCGCCGACGGTATGGGTTGAAACGGATGCGTCAGGAATGATAGGTTGGGGCTTTCAGTCAAACCACGGGCATCAGGGTCAAGGGCTTTGGTCCCATTCAGAAACCTCCCACATCAATATCAAAGAGTTACTAGTCCCCTTGTATTTCCTTCAGGCTCACGGCTCTACTTTATGAAACAAATCGGTGGCCTTCAGGATGGACAATCTGAATGCGGTTCACTGCATTCAGAAACAAGGGTCAACGAGATCTCGGAGGTTGCTAAACGTGTCAGAAAAGATTTTTGTTCTAGCCGACAAGCTGAACATTCATCTTCACGCATCTTATCTCCCAGGCGTAGCAAACGTCTGGGCAGACGCTCTATCTCGGAGACAGAGCACAACAGTAGAATGGGCGCTCAAGCAAACCATTTTCGACCAAATGATTGCGGAACCTTACCGTCCACAAGTGGATCTGTTTGCGTCCGAGGAGACTCACAAACTCCCGCTGTAACTCACCCGCCGGACAATAACGCCGGCGGGAGGACCCGACGCACTGGTGACGGCCTGGAACATGTGGAGTTCCGTTTATCTGTTTCCGCCACCAGACGCTTCTCTAATGTGCCACGTAGTAAACAAACTACGGGATTATCGGGGCGTAGTCTCGTTAATCGCGCCCCTGTGGCCGGCGCAGTTGTGGTACCAGCAATTGAAAATGTGGTGCCCGAACCCGGTGTCGCTCCCGGTCGGGTATTTCCACTTAGACACGATTGGCAACCTAGAGACCTCGCTGACTTTTGCATTATGGACATTCAGGAGGCCAAGTGGCTAACACTGTATGGTAGAAACGTGACCGATAAATTCATGAATCCATATACCCAATCTACAAAGAGACAGTATCAATCGCACTGGCAGTCCTTTACTTCTTGGATACTGAGAACAGAACGAACCGAACCTTTGGTGGCTTTGGTTTTTAATTATTTAAACTATCTGTTCGAGCAGAAACGTCTATCTGTAGTAACGTTAAAAAATCACTTAACCTGACAAGCGCGATATAGACCTAGGTGCTAGGGTAGTTATTTGTGCATTTCTAGCCCTGGATTCTGACAGAATTCGTTATATTTACAATATAAAGCATTATTTGTTTTCGGTATGCTTTTATTTTACATATATGATGTATATATGAACCTTCAAGAGTGCTAAAATAAGTGGGAAAAGCATTTGGGTGGTGAAAAACGAAGATATTGGCCACCCGGTCATAATCTCAGGCGAGAGAGAGCCACAGGCAGCCCTCCCCTCTCGCTGTCTGGGAGTCAACTGAGACGAGCGGGGCGGTGTGTGCCGGTGTCTGGGTGTTGCATAACGATCTTTTATGCAACCAACTTGTGCTACATTATCGCGGGAGAGAAAAATAACCGATAAATGATGATAATAAGAGGATAAATAGGTGATAATTGAGGTGGGGGGGGGAGGGGGAAATAAGGTGGGGAAGGAGGGGAGGGTGAGAAACACATGGATGAGTACTAGAGGGGAATTATCTCACCTAGAGACAAAATCCTTTGTTTTGATAGGCCCTTTTTTTTTTTGGAAGGCTTTTTTTATGGTCTTGCTTCCGTGAGGCCTATCGCGTTCCCTATAGGAAGCCTTCCGTGAGGCCTATCGCGCTTGCCGGGTTAACAGCGATTAGGATGCCATTCTTTGACCTTACAGGTCTAACCATACCACTAGCGGAGGAAACAGGTTTCATGAGAGCATGTTTTAAACTCCGCCCACCTCCCCGTCAGCTCATGCCTACCTGGTTTCTGGACAAAGCGTTGTCTTTACTTCATTCCCGTCTGTACCAAAATACTGCAGATTTTGACTTACTTTTAAAAAGGGCAGTATTCCTTATGGCTTTGGCTACCGGGAACAGGGTATTTGAGCTGGCGGCGATGAGCAACACACCTAATTGCATAAGGTTTGGTAGGCTCAATGAGTATATTCACATTGCACCTTCCCCAGGGTTCATCGCCAAAAATGAACACAGTGAACATATGTTTTCAGAGTTCACGGTGCCGGTGTTGCAAAAGGGAAAAGTGCACCATAATTTATGTCCAGTGCAAGCGCTAACCAAATATTTGAGAGTAGCACCTCTGAATCAACAGGGTGCTTTATGGGTATCAAGTACGGGCAAACGCGTAATGAAACGTAAAATAGCTTCTCTCCTAGTCGAAGTCATTCAAGAGAGTAATTTCGGCGTCGTAGGAAGAGCCCACGATTTACACAAATGGGCGGCCTCTTTGCGTTTCCTTAAAAAAAATTCTGTTGAGGACATAGCATCCACGCACCTATGGTCCTCTAATCATACGTTTTTGACTCGATACCTTTCAGTAGCTCTAGACAGACCTTCCATGCCATGTATAGCTTTAAGGCAGAGGGTCTAGGTGGCCTCTAATTCAATTATTGTTTAGATTAAGAAAAGAGGGGGGGGGGGGCGGTGCAGTCAGTGTAACATAGGACACCCTAGACCCCGCCGGAGTATGTGTACGGAGCATACGAGCTGTGATACTGTATGTAGGTGTTGTGATATAAAATTTCTCTGTAGTATTCATTACAGGAAATTGTGCTAAAGTACAATAGTAGTAAAACAACAATTCTTGTTGTAAGTAGTTTTGGCTGTGAAGCAATATAATTTTAAGAAATCTCAGTAGTTGCGACTGCGAATTTTATTTTTGATGTACGTACTTCTGCATAAGTACAAGAGTTCAGTACTTCTGCGAAAGTACAAGAGTTCATTTTATGTTTGGGTATAGTTTTAGGAATATATCCACTAGTTTAATGGGGTTTATATGTGCTCATGTAGACTTATAAGTTTTATTTTTCACCACTTACTTTAAGTGGGGTGCCTTATTAACTAGCAGATCTGTGTACAGAGTCTCAGAGTTAACCCTCTTTAATCAAGCAGGCTTCTTCGAAGCACGCTCCTGCTTGTACCCCTTTTGTATATATATGCTGTATAAAGTTTATGAGCAAAAATATATCTTTTTTACAAAGTAAGAATACTATGTGGTTGTTTGATTATCTGCTTTTGCTAGAGTTATGATATGATTACGAATGTCCCCCTCCAGTCTTAGATATCAGGCATAATCGTCAATGATGGAGGGGCCACTAATAAATTATAGGTTTGACTCCTGCAAGGAGATAAAGAAAACCTTATATTTAGTAGTGGCCCCGTAATCATTGACGACTGGGGCCCTCCCGACCATCCCCTTCCCATTCGTTGATGTATTAAGGATTTTGGTTTACTTGATATGTCAGTGAAGAAGGAAGTATGACGCCTGAAGTCAACGTCTGGTCAAATATCCATACAAGTACATCCACGAGTATATGGAAAGCTTTTGAATAGTTATTCGTATTTTCTTTTTATTTATTATTTGTTACAAAGTTTTTTCGTAGTGAGAACCCAATTTCATAATGACAGAACAATGAGTGAGGTTGCATGCGCTCATGATGAAGGCTCCTCAAATTTGTTATGCTCTGCGTGGTAGATTCAAACTACGGTAAATGAGCGTTTGAAGAGGAGGCCTTATGTAATAGGCATAATCGTCAATGATTACGGGGCCACTACTAAATATTAGGTTTTCTTTATCTCCTTGCAGGAGTCAAACCTATACTCTTTCCCTTATCATACCTTCTAAGAATCTCTCACAGACCTTCATGACTTAGTCAAGCATTTTCAGGACCCTTATAGCAGTTCCCAGGGGAGCCCAACTCTGAAATCACCAGATAGTGCCTCCAGAACCATAAACAAAAAGAGGAAAGGGCTTCATTAAAACAGAGCCCTGGTGGACTCCGACGCGAACTGAAAACTCATCACTCAGTACCGGTACATCTTTCACCCTCACTGCCGTTTGTGAGTCCTCATACATCTTCATTATCACACAAATACCTTCATGACTTGGATTGTGCCGTGTGCTAGCATGAAATCAAACTGCATATCGTCAATATCATACCTTCAAAGACTTTCTCACAGACCTTCATGACTTGGTCAAGTATTTTCAGGCCCCTATAATTTTCCCTATCCAATGAGTCCCCTTTGCTCTTATACAGTATATCATGTACTTTTGTGCCATTCATCAGAGATTACTTCCTCTCTGATGATAAAGTTAATTAGCTCATTGAACACACCTACTCCTTTCTCACCTGAGGCCTTAATCATCTCAGCTAGAATGCCAGAGCATCCTGCAGCTTTTCTGTCCTTCATTAAGTTATTGCACTGCTTACAAAAGCTGGCACAATCACAGGGAGGGGGGAGTATTGGCTTTTCGTTGCTAAGCTGCTCTATTCCATTCAAATTCCATGTTGAATTATCTTTCGTAGTGTACGGTATCTTCTAAGAATCTATATAATGACAATTATATATATAAAGAAAAAACAACATATTTTACATAATTTATTGCATATTTTACATATTATTTAAAAAGATAATTATTAAAATAGTTTAACCAGACCACTGAGTTCCCCAAAAAACTCTTATAGGGCTGGCCTGAAGGATTAGATCAAGATGGACAACCAATCAAGATATGATAGGTAGGGAAGGGCAAGAGGTGAACAAATCTAGGAAGGTGAAGACACGCAGACATTTCTCACCATTTCACCAATTCAGCCGCACCACATGAGTTCCACAGCAGAACTATTATAGGGTAGGGCCGAAGGGTGAGTCAAGAACTGCTACACTGCAGCACCAATTAAGAAGTGATCAAGGGCGAAGAATGAGAAATCAGGTCTAAGGAAGAAATAAATCACACCGAGATACACACATAATTCACCACTGAGGGGAATCGAGTCAGCTTGACCGCACCAGCGACCATAGACACAAATAAAGTCAGGAGCCAATAAACTAGCCAGGCCAGGGTGGCATATGATATAGGCCGTCCGGAGGACAACCGAATTAGACAGAATAAGAATAGGAGGGGAAAAACATACACAAAGGGGCATTCAAATTTCAATGGAAATTCACAATGATAACTGTAATATGTGGGAATAACTTTCACCTTCATATTTCCTAATCTCTTAGCATAAACATGATCAATTAGTGTGCCATTTTCAGTTGTTGGTTGTGTTACATGTTGAGAGTATCCACGCTTTTCCATTAAATTTGCAATAGAAGAGTTAGTTTGGATGTTTTCATAATGCAACCAATTGGGTATTTGTCTAGTTAATTTAGCAAATTACTTAAATTTACTCTAAAATAATTAAGTCCATATGAAATAGGTCTGTATATAGGGACAGGTTTGTCCTATAGAAAAGTATAGCCAACACTGTTCTCTACCCACTAAAAGCTGAACCAGTGGAAGGTATTACCCGTGTTTGCATACCTTCCCTCAATTTCAGTCAGGTTATATTTGGATGATAATTTGAACTCAATTTGACCTATCTCAGCATAGTAGTATGGGAATTTCATTATTTTCCTTATTGTGAAGGCAATCATTAAATATTTTTCTTTGATTCACTCTTCTTGACTTTTTCTATATTGCAGGCCATGCTTATGTTCCTCCTAATTCCTTTTCTATTATTTCCACTCCTCAAGTGAGGTACTGTAGAGGTGATTCTCTTGGTCCCATCTGTAGAGGTATTGTAAATGGTGGCCAGACACGCCCGTGGCAGCCTTTCACACCCAACCCATCTTGTCTTATCTAATTTTATGTTGATCTCACTATAGGACTTGGTAGCCTATTCCACATATCTACAACTCTGTTACTAAATGAATAGAGGCAGATCCCTTACACACCCAGTTTCTCTCTGTCGCTCGTTTTCTTGCACATCGGTACAAATGAAGCAGATCCCTTACACATGCAACTAAGATGAACATGGGAATCTGCAGACAAGTGGCCCACAAAAGGCAGATCCCTTTGACATCCAACCCATTTCGTCCATGTCTATCTGATTTATCTTGAAATTCTTTATTGTTCTTGATCCCACTATAGCACTAGGTAGCCTATTTCACATATCTACGACTCTGTTACGAGAGAGGCAGACCTCTTACACAGCCAATCTGTCTCTCTCTCTCTCTTATTTGCACACTGATACAAATGAGGCAGATCCCTTACACATGCTACCAAGATGAAAATGGGAGTCTGCAGAGAGCCGATTGGCCCACACACGGCAGATCCCTTTCACACCCAACCCATCTCGTCCTATCAAATTTTATGTTGAAGCTCTATTGTTATTGATCCCACTATAGCACTTGGTAGCCTATTCCACATATCTACTACTCTTTTACCAAGCAAATAGAGGCAGATCCTTTACACAGCCAATTTCTTTCTCTCTCGCTCTTGTTTGTTTTGCACACCGGTACAAATGAGGCAGATCCCTCACACATGCAACCAAGATGAAAATGCAGAGAGCCAAGTGGCCCACATAAGGCAGATCCCTTTCACACCCAACCCATCTCATAAACGTTACCTGTTATTTACACTACTTACTATACACCCATGTTATCATATACCTGCAACCAAAACACAATTGTAAGAAATAGGAACATAGGAAAATGGGAGTCTGTAGAGAGCCAATTGGCCCACACAAGACAGATCCTTTTCACACCCAACCCATTTCGTAACAACTCTCTCTCATTTATCTCTGTCTTTCTTACATTTATGACATCCTAGTCTCTCTCTCTCTCACAAATGAGAACATAAGAAAACCAGAGTCTGCAGAGAGCTGATTGGCCCACACATGTCAGATCCCTTTCACACCCAACCCATCCCGCGCTCTCTCTCTCTCTCTCATATTTATCGCTATCTTCCTTACGTTTATGACATCCTATTCTCTCTTGCCATACTCTCTCTCTCACAAATGAGAACATAAACAAAATAAGAAAACGGGAGTCTGCAGAGAGCCGATTGACCTACACATGGCAGATCCCTTTCACACCCAACCCATCTTGTTCTATCTAATTTCAAGTTGAAGCTCTATTGTTCTTGATACCATTATAGCACTCGGTAGCCTATTCCACATATCTACAACTCTGTTACTAAACGAATAGAGGCAGATACTTATACAGGCAATCTCTCCCTCTCTCGCTCTTGTTTGTTTGCACAATCTGTTCCTTCTGTAGTTTCTCCATGCTCGATAAGTTAAGTGATCTTTTGATATCTGTGACACAACTTTTGTATCCAACACAATACCCTGCTTGCAAAACCTCTCGAACCCCGGACAACGTTGCTTGCAACTTTAATTATTATTATTAGGGGTTCGCCCTCTACGGGAAACCCCTATTGTAATCATTAAACCGGGTTTTTCATCCAAATTCTTCTTACGCGCCGGTTTCGACGCAATAACTCCAGAACCGCTTTTTGGATCGGGATCAAACTTTCACAAGAGGTGCGTTTTTGTATTGGGCAACTTTTGATATGCCAAACATCTGGCATGGCGGCCAAACAGGTCCGTGGCAGCCGATTTCCCGAATAACTTGACGCATAAATACCGTCTCTCCCACTCATAGGAAACGACTGGGCTTTGGCATACGGACTCCCCTACTAATGCTCCGCAAATGTTATAGAGAAGGTTTTGGTTTTGCACGTGGGTTTTTTTCCGGCAATCTTGAAAAAACCTCGAATTCCACTTAAAATTCCACATCTTGAAAACTACGACGATGATCAAAGCCATAGTTGCATAGTTGGGTGAGGCTCGCGATTCCAAACGTTTTGATAACAAAAGAATATAAATGGGTGGAATAGTTTGGCCGCAGCATTGAAAACTGTCTATTCTTAAATGACTTTAAAACCACATTGACTACCCACACAAAGTTTACCGTCTACAGTCTATAGGCTTCCACGCATCCCCCAGTTTTGCTTAATAACATAATCTCTTTATTATTCAGATCTATTATTTTTTTTTGTATTTAACTCTCTCAAAACAGTTCGAGTCCCTACGAATTCCAGCAATTATTTAGCCAACCTACCTATACATACATACCCTATCAAATAATAATGATAATTCAAATTTATTTTTGGTGAATGACAGAGTATTGGCTAAGGTTTTTAACAATTCCTCCCTTTGCCAAATGCTTTGTTTAATAACAATGATATGGACCTTTAAAGTTTTGGCAATTGCCTATGTGACTTACCCTGCCCTTCCTTCCTACCTCCCTCCTCCCTCATATCTAGCAAATGTATCAACAACCACTCTAGTGAACTTTCGGTATTTAGTTTATTCAGCTTAATACTATTTATCCATATAAAATAGAAACCTATCACAATTTTTGTTTAATACAACCATAGACAGTGCTATTACATATTATTTGAACATGATGTTGAATTTAGCAGTTGCTGTTTTCCTTGAACAGTAATGACAGAACCGAAAGCTTCTCTTGCCGTGTAGTACTCAAAGAAAGCAGGGTTACTTAAGCCGGCCCATACCGTACTGTTACCAAGTCAGAGATTCAGAGGTAACTTTCACAATGCATTATAACCCTAGACAGACACCAATATACCACTAAATCATACAAATATCATACAAAAAAGATAGGATAATATTATATTAATGTCCTAGGTATTTGAAATTATGCAAATGAGTAAAATGCATTGTGATATAATGATAATGGCATTGATTAGTATCTGGCAACAGTGTTGCACTATAATTTTCTGAACGTATGCGAACTTCGGAGTATTTATCCCATTAATATACACATCTATCACTATTTAAATTTAATACAACCATACACAGTGCTATTACATATTATTTGAACATAATATAGGATGGTCTTTCCTTTAAACCATTTTCTATATCTATTCACGAAAAATATAGGCCTAGCCTAGGCAGCGTTACCGGTAGGTACGAATTTATCAGTTCGAATTTTGATTGAGAGTGGAATTAGGCCTAGGCCTAGCCTAGGGCTTAACATGGGATACTGCTTGGGGGTTGGGAATAGGCTCAGGCTGCTTTAGGTCTAATTAGGTAAAAATAGTCAAATCGAGACAATTGCACAGCCAACATTTTGCCAACAATAGCCTATTTATAGGCTACCTTTCATTACTGCAGTTAAGCACAAACTTATTTTACAATGGAAAATAATGCATGAGGAGGGCTGGGTAGGCCTATTAGTATTTTGTGAAATAACTTAAATTAAGTTATTAAGGTTAGGCTATAGTATACTTCATTAGGTTATTAGGCCAATGAGAAAACAGGCCTAGGCCTAGCTTAATTTTATTTCACTGCTCAACATAATTTTTTTTGTTTTTGCTGTTGAGCTCTGCATATATTCAGGTAGGCTTGGGTTTTAGTAAAATTGCATTAGGCTAGGCTACATATTATTACTTCTATTGGAAAGCACAGGCCTACACAATAGTACACATGTTAAAGAATTTAGCCTAGCCTACCACAATTTAGCCTAGACTGAAAGAACAAACAAAAATAGGCTAGGCTAATTGCAGCTAAATTATTTAGCCTAGACTGAAAAAAACAAAAAAAAATAGGCTAATTGCAGTTTTGGTAAGAGTTGTAGTTGTGGGCATACCAAAAGCTTTGTTTATATAGCCTAGTCGCACGCTCGCAGTTAGGCCTACATTCGCTTCTAATTTAACTGCTGGGGTAAAGCAGGGTGTCAAACCGAAGCAATTTTGTGTGGAGACTCGAATGAATATGAGAAGGAATACAAGAAAATTAACTTGGAATAGCATTGTTTTGGCCACTTTATCACTTCCAAAGACATAATTTAAACTATAAACCATAATTTTATCTTTACATAGGCCTATACAATAATAAAGACAAACCATATTGGACTCGGCTCTCGTTTGACACCCTGGGGTAAAGCCACCCTCAATCCGCCGTCCGGTAACAAAACAATTTACCCAACGCCTGGCCGTGGGATACAATAATGGGTTGAGGGGGCTTTATTCCCCTATGACTTATTGTCATCATATATATCACCAGCAGGGGCAAATAACCAGTCAAATTAGACGCGAATGTAACTGCGAGCGTGCGACTACGTAAATAAAGGGGACGATAAACCCGCTAACACAACTCTTAACGCATTTTTTCCTAATGTATCAGATTTTTTTATATTTATGACCTCAACAGTTGAAAGATGACAATTTTATGGTTTATTTTATACAAAGCATTTGCTTTGTAACTTAGATACTCATATTTATGCTTATAATTGCAGTACGAGTGGGGTTTTTCTTTTTATATATAGGCCTAGGCTAAACAAATGTTAGTTTTTGTTTGATAGGCTAAACTATGCTGAATTTTTGCTAATAAATATTAATTGGAGGGAGCAAATCTGTCAAGGAATAGCCTAGATGTGGAAATTTACAGCCAGTTTGCTCTAGCCCTTTTTGAGATACAGAGGTTAGAGATAGTTGGATACAATAATATGTTGAGGGGGTCAATCACCCCCCATGACATATTGTCATCATCATATATATTGCCAGCAGGGGGCAAACAGCCTAGGCCTAGCCTAACTAAAACAAAAATCGCCGTCAAAATAGACGCGAACTTTTATTAACTACGGTGATCGACCATTGCCCGCACCGGCCATACCCCGGTTATTGTTGAGGTCCTGAGGAACCGTATGACTTTGACGAGCTCTTCCCTCCGCAGTTTCCGCATCCCATGTATCGTCGTACGGTACCTCTTCCCCTCCACATCCTACATCTGGTCGTCCTACATATGCCTCCTAAGCCTCGCCTCGTCCCGTCACTGAGCATGTGGATGGGCGTCCCTTTCTGGCTTCAAAGATTGATTCCTTCCGACAGCTCCTACTGGATTGTCTGGGGTTGGTTGATAAGGGCACCTCGCTTCAAGACATTGCTCTGGCCCTAGTACCGCGGTTTGTAGGTCTCTGGTTCGCCACCTGATGACCTGCTATTGGGTTGTTGCCTTTACAGTGTTACGGTTCTACGAATGACCTAGAGGGAAAGTGACACGGTGGTATATTTTAACCTTAACTATAAACTAATTTAATTGTGACATAGGATCTCCGCGACTACGGTAGGGCCGGAGCGGGCGAGTATTCGCCTGAGGTTGCCCTTAACCCCCAAGACAAGACAAAATTCTAGTGCTGGATTTGCTCAGATTTTGTGAGTTTTAATTTAGCCTAGCCTAGGCCTAAGAGTTCAGAAGATTTGCAAAATGCACCCCATACTAGCCTACTCATAGCCTAATAGGCCTAGTGATTCTTTTTTGGCAGACCGCCCACAAATTTTCATATAGCCTAGGCCTAGGCTAGCCTAAGTTCTGGAATGCATGTTGGAATAGCCTTCCTATAAACTGTAGGCTAGGGTACTTCCTTTTAATTTAAGTTTGATTCTTTGGAAAAATCTATTAGGCCTAGACCAGGGCAATAAAGTAACATTTAAAATGACATGTAAAAAGTCGCCCATAAACGGCGGGCTGCTATGTTATTGTAATTTGGGAGCTTATTTCGTCTGTTGATTGACTGTCCTTAACCCGTTGAGCCCCGGCTAGTTATAATATTTTGTTCACCCCAGTCCCAAGCCATTTTCACTTATTTTTTTTGTTTGCTAAAATGGAAGACAAGGATGAGAAATGAAAAAAAAACAAAAAAAAATCACCTCTGACAATTTTTTTTTGGGGGGGGGGGGGGGGGGGGGGGGAGGGGGGGCCGGTGCGGGGGTGGGGGTGGAAGCTCCAAAAAATTTGTTGAGGCAAAATGGAACAGAATGGTGAGAAATGAACACACAAATAAAAAAAAAACTCATTTCGGTCATTTGGGGGGCGGGGGGGGGGGGTTTCAATAGTTCGTCTCCCCCGCATGACCACCCGCCCGGGAGCACTAGGGTAAAAACTGAGTATGGCATTGTACGGCATACATCCTAAGGAGTATCTCACATAAATCTCAAGCCTCTAGCTCCCATACGACCGGAGTAATGAAGGTTCAAAGTGGCGGTAAACTAGGGGTGTAAACTATCCCCACTAAGCCCACCACCACCAGCCGCGCGGCTGTCTCGGCCCGCTCACACCTACTGGCCCGGCTCCCCCACACACTACGGTACCGCCCCCTCCTATTCTCCCGCCATTTCCTACCTTACGAGCCACGTAAGTGTTTTTTATATGTCGGACGCACGTGATGCGTCGCTGGGAGTTGGTGATCAAAGACTGCCGACGCAACACGTGCGACGCTGGGTCTCAACGGGTTAATTGGGGATCCTATCAATTAGCACAGATGATGATGACTTACCGTATATCATAATACGTGACGGGCCGACGTGGGGGGGCAGAGCCGCAGAGACCCCCTCAACATAGTTTGTGTCCCACAGTAACTTTTAATGGGATGGATGTAGTTACCGGGTGTACGGTCGTCATGTTTACATAGGGCGATCGCCGCAGTTAACTTCGCGTCTATTTTGACGGCGATTTTTTTCAGCATATTTCATTTTATTCACTTCCTTTTATATTTAGGCTATAATCTAGCTTTGGCACGACAATAACCCTAACCTAGTCTTTCTTAAAGATTCTTCTAATCTTCCAGTAGCCTATAGCCTAATTTAGGTCATTTTTAAAGGCACACAATTAAATGGTTGGTATTTTAAACGACACTACTGCAGCATTTTGAGAAACAATTTATTAGAGATAATAGGCAACAATAGATTCGCCATATTTTTCTCCATAGGCTATAGTCCGCATGGAGGATTTTCATTATCGTCAAATTGAAAAAATTCCCACTTCACAGACAAAATAGACAAATACACCAAAAATCGGGGTTTGGGGGCGGTAAGCCCCAACCCATAATAGCCTACTATAATAGGTTAGGTAAGGTTGTTAGGTTAGGCTAGGCTAATGTCCTTTCAAAGGGGTATAGGCCTAGTAAACACTAGGATAGCCTATACCTGGTCAAGGGTAAGTCCTGCTATGGTCAACTTGAATGCTACCTTAAATTGTAATATTAGACTAGGCCTAGCCAATAGATAAAATAGCCTAGCCTATTTATTTATTGTAGCCTATAATATAGGCCTAGCTGGGTAGAATGTAGAGTTCGGGCGTACCCCCACCACTGTTTACACTGCGCAGAGCGGCGACGGAAGCTTGCCATCATGTTTCCGTCCATTTTGAATACCGTTGGATACGATAATATGTAGAGGGGGCAAACACCCCCCATGACATATTGTAATCATCATATAATTTGCCAGCAGGGGGCAAATAGGCCTAACCAAAAAAAAATTGTCGTCAAAAACTCAAAATAACGCGAACTTACAGTAACTGCGGCGATCGACCATGTAAACATGACGGCAGCGGCGGCGGCGGTGGACGCTTGCGATCATGTTCCCGTCTATTTTGAGTGCCATTGGATACAATAATATGTTGAGGGGAGGGCTTTGCGGCAATTGTTTTGGTTGTTTGCCCCCTACTGGCAATATATATGATGATGACAACACGTCATGGGGGCAAAGCCCCCCCTCAACATATTATTGTATCCAATGGCATTCAAAATAGACGGGAACATTATCGCAAGTGTCCGACGCCGACACTGCCGCCGTCATATTTACATATGTCGATCACCGTGGTTAAAGGCTGGTTCACACATAGCCGAGTCGGTGCGCGAGTCGAACACGAGTCACACTCGTCGATTATCGCCGTCGCTGGAGGCTGAGTCGGCCGCGAGTAGCAATTGCTCCCGAGTCAAGGAGAGTGTAACACGAGTTAACTCGAGTCAATACGAGTCAACACGTGTTAATGCAAGAGTCTGTACGAGTAACTGAGAGTCAAAACGAGTGTAACACGAACCCAACACGAGTGTCAAAAATTTGAAAAATAATGGCCACATTCCAGGGCACGTAAACAAAGAGTATGGACGAGTCTAACACGAGTCAACGCGATTGTTACACGGATCAACACGGTTGTTTTACGGATCAACACGAAAGACAATGCGTTGACTCTCGTTGGATCTCTGTTGCACACGTGTTGACTCGTGTTACATCCGTGTAAACTCGTGTAAACTCTCGTTGATTCGTCCTACATTTTTGAAATAACGGTATTTCAAATGACACTTGCTTTTTCGTGTTACACTCGTGTTTTTTTCTCAGTGGATCGTGTTTACTCTTGTTTACTTGTGTTTTCACTCGTGTTTGAATCGTGTAAACTCTGGCATCATGGGGGCACCAAATTTTGGCACTCACATTCGTGCTTCCTACTATTGTGATATGTGTTGCATGTGTGTTACATACGTGTTGTTGCGTGTAGACACGTGTTGCTTCGTCAACGTCGAAATGATGACGAAAAGCGACGAATCACCAAAGAGTGTTACACGGGTTTACATGAGTCAACACGAGTTAACATGAATAACGAAGAGTTATTCAGAGTCAAACACGAGTTAACACGTATGTACATGAGTCTACACGTATTTAGGCCACACTCGTGGGTACTCACCACGGGGCCCAAAAATTTCATGCATGCATGAAATTTTTGGACCCCGTGGCGAGTACCCACGAGTGTGTCGAGTAAACAAAGAGTATACATGAGCGTAGCACGAGTCTATACGAGTGTTGAGGAGCATCGACGAGTCATTGCTGAATAGCAAAACTTCATCACTCGTGTTGGACTCGCGCACCGACTCGGCTATGTGTGAACCAGCCTTTAGTTTGTGTCTATTTTGAAGGCATTTATTTCGGTTTTTTGCCTCCTGCTGGCAATATATAATTATGATGATGACAATATGTCCTGGGGGGTGACCCCCCTCAACCTATTATTGTATCCAAAAGCAGTCAAATAGACGGGAACATGATGGCCAGCGTCCGCCGCCACTCCGCGTAGTGTAAACAAGGCTGGCGGTACACCCGAACTCTACATTCTACCCCACTAATTTTCCAACTATCATAACCGATGATTATCAATGATCAATCCCAGTCAGAAACGTTCATGCTTCCCTCCCATAAGTCAATGTCGGGATTACCACACTGTCATGCAAGGACTTCTTTACGTCCATGCTTACCACCCTATTTCTTCTTACTGCTTTCAGAGTTCCCACAACGCTCTTCCCCTGTTACACTTTCTCCCACACTTCTTCATCCATAGGCCTACTCACATCTTTACTCAACACACTGCCCAAATACTTAAATGAGCTGACATTCTTCATAGCCGTTCAACCTCACTTCACACTCTATGGTTGCACCCCTTTCAAAGACCATAATATTGCTCTTCCTAGCATTTACCTCCAGATTCCGTTTTTCACACACTGTTCCAAACATATTTACCTGACCCTGCAACTCCCATTCACTATTGCTCATCAGAACTGTGTTGTCAGCAACAGTAGTACCGGTACTGTACTGTTGAGGCAACTTCCACTCGTTTCCTTCCCTTATCAACGGTACACCAACATCCGCTGCTCTTCCTTGTATTTCTTTCATGACTCCATCCATATTCTGTACCGGTATATATTGAACAACCATGGGGACATCACACACACTCTTGCTTTAACCCAACATTCAGATTAAAGAACTCGCTCTGTTAATTATCCACAAATACTGACACCTTTGCACCCTCATACATGCTCTTCATTGCTTTCAGCAACTTGCCATCTAATCCGTATATTCTCAGTACCGGTACTTTCCACATACCTTCTCTATCAATTCTGTCATAGGCCTTCTCCAACAGATGACAGATGTGCAGTTTCAGTCTCTTTTCCTAATGGCGGCGTTTCAGGCAACCCTGTTAAGGGATGCTTTACTTGTCAAGTTTTTGGATTTGAGATCGGCACGTATAGTCCGATCCCAGGTCTTACTCGGTCCACCCCTTGGTGCATCTCCCTCCACAATCGCAGACCTGCATCTTTTCACCCAATTTTGTTCATCCATTCTGTCCACATGTCCATACCATCCCAGTTTACTTGTACGCATCTCTTCGCTAATACTCTTTATACCTAAACGTCTCTTCAGCTCATCATTTGTTATTCTGTTGACATCCTTTATCTGAAATATGTAAAATTACACCAATTACCAACTACATTACCAAAAAATTTAATAAAGTACACTAACAGGATAAAGAACATGTAAGAAATAGCCCTAAAGATGAATTTATCTATCTATCTATTGACGGACGCCTTGATCCCCGAAGGATTGGCCACGAACGAAACACCCCTATGCACCTCTGTCCCCAGTCAGTCGACGTCCCTCCTTCCAACCAGCACCGCTTTCACGCATATACCGGTACTTCTTAACTCCATCCTTCCACCTCTCTCTCGGTTTATTTCTCCCTCTGTCCTTCCACCTCACTCGTACACTCTCTTAGTCATTCTCTTGCCTCCCATACGTTCTACATGGCCGAACCATCTCAAGGTGTTCTTTTTCGCACTTTCCAGTACATTCACACCACACCTCTCTCGTACTTCCTCATTCGTCTGTCTATCCCTCCATGTAACTCTGCACACACTTCTCAAGTAACTCATTTCCATCCCTTTCACCCTTGCTTTGAATCTCTCCAACAACGTCCATGCTTCGCTTCCGTAAGTCAGTGTCGGGATTACCAGACTGTCATGCAAGGACTTCTTCAGTTCCATGCTGACCACCCTATTTCATGTTACTGCTTTCAGCATTCCTACAACCCTCTTCCCCTGTTGCACCCTCTCCCACACTTCTTCATCCATACTCCCATTTTTACTCTGTACACTGCCAAGATACTTAACCCTTGTCTAGCGGGGTGTTTTGGGCTATTTTGGGCATATTCAGGCCCTCCTGAATGATCAATCAAGTATCTGCATGAAAAGAAATGTATTCAGCAAAAAACTAGGCGCTAAGAGCTTCAAAATGAGACCAGAACGAGCTACGTAGCACTCGTGGTTCTCATGCAGTGGTGCCACCAACATGGGAGTTTAGCGTATAGCAGTATATTTTTCCCAGCTATGCTCACTACTGGCTACACTGCCGGCCTCTCGAGAACACAGGGAGCGTGAGTCAGTGGGTGGCGGTAAGCCCTGGGTGTCGGACGTGTGGCCTGCTGCGCTCCCGGCCATTTGCACTCGATTTTAACCCTTTAAAAGCCTTAATAATGCTCCTAACTTGCTGCAAATTGGTGCACGACTTAAGTCGAGCGCCGCTCTTTAGGGTTAAATGAGCTGACAATCTCCATAGCCTGACTGTTCAACTTCACCTCACACTCTGTGGCTTCACCCCTTTCGAAGACCACATTTACCTTCAGATTCCATTTTTCGCACACTGTTCCAAACATATTTACCAGACCCTGCAACTCCTATTCATATCGTCAGCAAACAGCAGTACACAAACATCCACTGCTCTTCCTTGTATTTCTATTATATCCATATACTGTATATATAGAACAACCATCGGGACATCACACACCCTTGCTTTACCAAACATTCAGATCAAAGAACTCCCTCTGTTCATTCTTCACATGTACTGATACCTTTGCACTCTTATACATACTCTTCACTGCTTTCAGCAACTTGCCATCTACTCCATATTATATTCTCAGTACTTTCCACATACCTTCTCTATCAACTCTGTCATTCCACTCGTTGCCTTCCCTTATTAGAGGTACACCAACATCCACTGCTCATCCTTGCATTTCTTTTATGACTCCATCCATATACAGTACAGTATATATTGAACAACCACGGGGACATCACACACCCTTTCTTTAACCCAAAATTCAGATCAAAGAACTCGCTCTGTTCATTCTCAACACATACTGACACCTTTGCACCCTCATACATGCTTTTCACTGCTTTCAGCAACTTGCTATCTGCTCCGTATATTCCAAGTACTTTCTACATACCGGTACCTTCTCTATCAACTCTGTCATAGGCCTTCTCCAAGTCCATGAAGGCAGCATACAACTTTTGTCCCTTTTCAAGATATTTCTCCACAACATATTTTAGGGCAAATATCTGAGCTACACATCCTCTTCCCTTCCTATGATGAATACTGTATGTTAACCGTTTCCCCAGCAATACTGACGGAAAATGCCCAAATATATTGCATGTGCTCTTCTGATTTATCTAAAATATGTAAAATTATACCAAATACCAACTACATTAGCACAAAACTCAATCAATCACAGAAACAGGATAAAAACATAGAATAAATACCCCAAAAGATGAATATGTTAACCATTTCCCCAGCAATACTTACTGAACATGCACAAATAAATTGCATGTGCTCTTCAGATTTAGCTGAAATATGTAAAATTACACCAATTACTAACTTCATTAGCACACAAATCAATCAAGCACTTTAACAGGATAAATAAAATGGAAGAAATAGCCCAAAAATGAATTTATCTATAGCCTACCGGTATATATTGCCGAACACCTTGATCCCCGAAGGGGTGACCATGAACGAAACGCCTGCGTATTTCAAGCTCGCTTGAGTTATCACTCGATCGTCTTTTAGAGCTTTTTGGCCCGGGGTAATTACCACACCATCGCGTCATAAGGAGTTTGCTAGATACATAGAGGAAGAGGAATGCCAAGTAAAGCTAAACAAAAATATATAAGATATTTTTAACATGAGGTTGCTTATAAAAAAAAAAAATTGTACTTCTGCAGTTTCTCCATGGCTAACGAAAAAGGTCACATTCCTAAGAAGCCCCAACCAAAAAGGCCAAGCTTCTGTACAGAAAAAATGCCACACCATTACCCTTATGGTGACCCTATCAAATAATCAAAACAACCACACTTCTTAACCCAATTCCCGCGGGGCCCCTCATATGACGGAGACGATTTTCCGGCTATTTTGTAGCCTGTGAGCCAGGCCAAGCACGGATGGATGTCAGCCGGAGCCTACAGGCCCCGCCACGACACTGAGGTTTGGGTGAGAGAGAGCTCACTTATGTACAGCGTCACACATAGCGAAAACAGAAAATAATTGGTAATTTTTAGTGATTTCGCCTATCGGATTTGGTAATTTTTAGCAATTTTGCCCTTCGTTTGTAAGATCCTTACAAGAAAACCAGACGTCGTACAGGGATGATTCAGGAGTAATTTGAAAGCTATTACCGTACTTTCACGAATACATAATTGTATTACGCACTGGCTTTTGCTTATGCATGAAAATGAGCAGGGAATGAAGGCAATTTCGGGCAATTATGCTTACTCGTACAGGAGTCCTTGGAGTGGCTTCGGTCGCGCCGGGAATTTCCACACCTCTCACACCACACACACACATCACACAGTTTTTCCTACACCGAGAAATGACTCTCCGGCTGTCATTTCTCGAAGACTTCTTCTAGCCGGATACATTGAGAGCAACCCAGGATCCACCTACACATACATATGTCCAACTTGCTCAAAACCCATCACTTCAAGTCGCCACACTAAGGGTTCAGTTCTCTGCAATTCATGCAGGAACTGGACCCACTTCACCTGCACAACACTTGCCTCCAAGAAACACTACACGAACACCTGGACCAGTTCCTCATGGCCCTCCCTCTCCCAGTCAAATCCCTCGCCTAAAACCCGTCCACCTCTCCTCCCCATATCATCCACTCCCCCCCCTAAAACCCATCCACCTCTCCTCCCTAACCCACCTAACCTTCCCATATCATCCACATCCTCAACTCAACACACCAGACTCCCATCCTAATCCATTCCAACCCTCATCTCCTGCTCCCCACCCCCACCTCACCCATCCCAACCCCCAGCCCCTCCCTCACCCCCACCCCCACCCCCACCCCATCCTCGTGCAGCAGCACCCAACATACATCGTGCACATAACATTAACATTCTCCAATTGAACATAGATGGCATCAACACAAAGAAACACAAACTCTCACACTTCATCAAACAACACAACATACACATTGCCATCTTACAAGAAACAAAACTCCACACAATACAAAAACCACCCACATTTCATGATTTCACCACCATCAGACAAGACCGGGCTGTCGGCGGAGGCGGTGGACTCATGACCCTGGTACACAAAGAAATATCATACATAGTTACCAGTGTACAAACCAAATCACTCCTCCCCCCAAATGATAACACAACAGAAATACAATCAATTAAAATACGCACTGGCAACAACTCCAACATAACCATCATAAACACATACATCCCCTACAGTACCAAATGAATACAGACCACACTTACAACACATCACAAACACCCCACACATCTTCCTGGGTGGTGACATCAACGCCAAGACGTCGGCCTGGTTTGTCGACAACACCGATACAGACAGAGGGCTGGTACTACAAAACCAAACTGATCATCCTTAACGACATACATCAACATACCCATATTCCTCACCAAGCCCTCTATAACCCATCATCTCCAGACATCACCTTTTGCTCCCCAGAACTCGCCCCTACAACATCCTGGAGGGTGGTCAGAACCTTAGGCTCTGACCACCTCCCGATCATTATCACCACCAAAACCAGACTCACCCCAGCTAGCCACAAACACACATACACCAATTATAAAAGAGCTAACTGGGAAGCATTCACAAATGAGACAGAACATCACTTCACAACTCTAAACAGTACACCCATCACTAACATCAACAATGCTGTACACATACTCAATAAAACTATCCAAAATGCTGACAAGAAACACATTCCAAGAGGTAACAGAAAAAGACACAACCCCAACTTCACACCAGAAATTCAAAACCTCATCAGACAACACGACATACTGAAACACTCCCCAGCACCCCACACACAAGACATCACACAACAAATTCAAGCACTCAACACCCAAACTATCAACACAATACAAGAACAACAAAAACTAAATTGGAATAACTTCCTACAAACACTTGATCACAAAACAAACCCCCAAAAACTCTACAAAACACTAAACAGCATCACACTTTCCAACAGCAACACAACACAATCACATGCTGCAATCACAACAACAGACTCTACTCCTTCATGTAAACAACAAGCAAACACTCTCATCAATCACTTCTCACATGTCAGCCACCTAAAACCTCACAAAGACGACCGACGTGTCATCCGACGTAAGAGACAATTTCCCACAGACCCTGACTATACACCCTTCACCAATCACCAGACAAAGCATATCATGAACAATCTCAAGCACTCACCCGCTTGTGGCCTAGACAACATAAGCAACATACACCTCAAACTACAGTTATTCACACAACACAATACCAGACATTTGGAAGGATGGTATCATCACCACATTCCCCAAACCCAACAAAGACCCCACGCTACCCTCCTCGCACCGCCCCATCACACTCCTTTGCTCCCCCTCCAAAGTCATGGAACGCCTAGTATTACAACTAATTACACCCGACCTACCCCTAGCTCCAACACAACATGGCTTTAGGCCACTGCACTCCACAAACACTCTTCTCATAGACCTTACACAAAGAGCTTTTGACGGCATCAACTCAGCTAGACCAGCACACAGATCACTATTAGGCACACTCGACATTAGTAAAGCCTTCGATGCCATCCCCCGCCACAACCTAACAAACAAAATCTACAACACAAACATGCACAACAACACAAAAAGGTGGCTGGCCAACTTCCTAGCAGGCAGATGTGCACACATATCTTTTGCCGGTCAGTCATCTAAAATCAGAAACTTTCCAAACGGAGTCCCACAAGGATCCGTCCTATCGCCCGCACTCTTCAAGCTGTACATGCACGATATAACTACACCCAATACGCCCCAAATAAACTTAGCCTCCTATGCAGATGACATAACACTCACATGCACACACCATGACCCAAAAAGAGCAACAGATCTCCTTCATCCCTATCTCAACACACTACATGGCTGGTGCACTACAAACAGACTTAACCCTTTCACGTCCTGACGCAATTTTTGAGCCTATTAGGGATACTTTAAAGCCGTTGTTACTGTCAGGGGTATTTGTAAACCTTTAGTTTATTTACTTCAACCTCTGCAGTTGTCTTTGAGTTAGCTGTGGGCAGAAAACTAATTTTGGAGAGGTAATTATTATGTTCCTTCCAACAACCAACTATACTCCTAAAATCGATTAATGAAATTTACAAACACATGTGGCAGTCCGTGGATTCGAATCCAGGATGCTCACAAGGAAAATCAACACCTTATGCATAGTGAGAGTAATCTATTTCTTATTGCTAACCTGGCAACCTCTGCGTCATAAGGATGTGAGAGGGTTAATCTAGCCCCAGCCAAATCCACCACAACCCTGCTCACAAGCTGGACAGGAGAACATGAATACATCCCTAAACTCACCATAAACAACACACCCCTAACACATACACACACACTCAAAATCCTAGGAGTAACATATGATACTCATATGACATTCAAACAGCACACCACAAACATTAAAAAGAAACTGACGCCCAGACTTAACGCCCTCAGGTCACTTGCTCTCACACAATTTGGACACAACAAAGAAACTACCACCACAGTATATAAACAATACATAAGATCAGTGATGGAATATGCAAGCCCAGTTTTTTTTTTTTTTTTTCTATGTGATTGAGGGAGGCAAAAGGCATAACTGCCTATAGCGAGTGCCTCCCCCATAGTTGAAAGAGTGACAGGGCCAAAATCAAGGGACGTTCGAGCCAAAATGCCTGGACACACAGAGTTTGAAGCAATTTAAGTCATAGGAAGAGGGAAAGACTGATTCTGGGAGAGAGTTCCAGAGCTCAGCTGTTGAGTAGAAGAAAGTTTGAGAGTAACGTTTCACTCTTGGGTTGGAGAGTTGCACAGAGTAGGGGTGGGATTGAGTTGCAAGACAGGTACCACGTGCCCTACGTAAAGGAGGTGGTATGCACTGGGATAGCTCTGAGGAACACTGATTATTATAGTAGCGATAGAATAGCGAGAGAGATGCAACATTGCGGCGGAGAGAGAGATTGCAGAGTTGAGTGGGCGGAGTTAATGATACGAAAGGCCTTCCTTTCAACTTTGTCTAGGAGAGCGGTGTGAGAGGAACCTCCCCACACATGTGAACAATACTCAATACAAGGGCGCACTATGCCCCTGTACAGAGCAAGAAGCTGTGCAGGGGAAAAGAACCCCCTAAGGCGGTTGAGCACACCCAGCTTCTGGGAGGCTGCCTTAGCAAGACTGGTAATATGGTCCTTCCAAATGAGCCTGGGCTTCTAACCTAGCTGAAACACATCATAAGACCTTAGAGACTATTCAAAAGAAAGCCCTGAAGATCATTACAGGCTGCACAGCTACTGCACCCACAGGTCACCTACAGTACATCAAGAAACCAAAATTCTCAAAGTCAAAGACCATCTGGACATGAGAGGCACTCAATTCCTGGTAGCAGCCTCCACGAACCAAGACCACCCACTAAACTACATGGCAACACACCCACAGACACCAAGAAATATCAAAACAACACCCAGCACACGGTATCACACACAATTACTGTCCTCTCTCCCTCCCTGCCCACCCTGAACCAATTTCCAGAAGCACATCCATACTCATATCTCGCCGATCCATCCACTCACTCACAGACAACACGCAGCTGCAAGCACGACCTCCCGAAATCCATCCTTCCTAATCCTCCCTTCCTCGCGAGGACAGAGTCCACCTGGCCAGGCTGAGATGCGGACACCATCCAGCTCTCCTGAGCTATTAGAAGAGACTGGATGACTCCATTGTCGACGCCTGCCCGGTATGTAACACAGCACTCCATACCATTAAACACATCATAGAAGACTGCATTTCACATAACCACTTACGCCAACAACCCAATCTACACTCAATGAGAGCTCTGTGGGAAAGCCCGATCGTGGCCATGGCCTTCCTCAGGGACTCGGGGCTGTTCGGCCCGGCAGCTTAGGGAACAACAACAACAACAACAACTCGTACAGGATTAATAGCTTTAACCAAAATGGTCACACTCCTTATTGGTCTAAGTGGCCATAGCCAAAATGGCTACACTATATTCCTTCTGTACTTTCTCCATGCCCGATTAGATACATGATATTTTGATATATGTGGCACATCCCTTGTATCCAACACAATACCCTGCGTGCAACCCCGCTCGAACCCCGCACAACGTTGCTTGTAACTTTAATTATTATCATTATTATTATTTCATTTTATTCAGTAAAATTGTACCATGCTATAGTTATATATGTATAATATGTACATATATCTTTCTTAAATTATATTTTTCTCTCCTGTTAATGCTAAATTTACTTTTATAATTATTGTATCGACCAATTAATGTCTTCGCCCACTCGTGGGTACAAATAATCAATCAATCAATCAATAATTAACCAATATTATTATTATTATTTATTATTATTATTATTATTATTATTATTATTTTATTATTATTATTATTATTATTATTTGTTTTTATTTGTTTTCCCCATAACTTGAATTAAGTCTTTAGGAGGTGGCAAATTGTGCAAAGTTCTGCATCTTCTGATTGGAAGAAGCATGCACTGTACCTCATTATGTTCGCCTTACAACTTCCTTGTGATATAATTTCCTCTCATGTTAATTCTTAAATTACATTATTTTGCTGTGTCGAATAATTACTGTAATGTCTTAGCCCGTGTGTGGGTATAAATAAACAAACAAACAAACAATTATTATTATTATTATTATTTGGGGTTCGTCCCCTACGGGGAACCCCTATTGTAATCATTAAACCTGGAATTTCATCCAAATTCTTCTTACGCGCCGGTTTCGACGCAATAACTCCAGAACCGCTTTTTGGATCGGGATCAAACTTTCACAAGAGGTGCGTTTTTGTATTGGGCAACTTTTGATATGCTAAACATCCGGCATGGCGGCCAAACAGGTCTGTAGCAGCCAATTTTCCGAAAAACTTGACGCCTAAATACCATCTCTCCCACTCACAGGAAACGACTGGGCTTTGGCATACGCATTCCCCTACTAATGCTCCGCAAATTTTATAGAGAAGGTTTTGCTTTTGCATGTGGGTTTTTTTTCCGGCAATCTTGAAAAAACCTCGAATTCCACTTAAAATTCCACATCTTAAAAACTACGCCGATGATCAAAGCCATGCTTGCGTAGTTGGGTGAGGCTCGCGATTCCAAACGTTTTGATACCAACAAAATATAAATGGGTGGAATAGTTTGGCCGCAGCATTGAAAACTGTCTATTCTTAAATTACTTTAAAACCGAATTCGCTACCCACACAAAGTTTACCGTCTACAGTCTATAGGCTTCCACGCATCCCCCAGTTTTGCTTAATAATATAATCTCTTTATTATTCAGATCTATAATTTTTTTTTTATTTAACTCTCTCAAAACAGTTCGAGTCCCTACGAATTCCAGCAATTATTTAGCCAACCTACCTATACATACCTACCCTACCAAATAATAATGATAATTCAAATTTATTTTTGGTGAATGACAGAGTATTAGCTAAGGTTTTTAACAATTCCTCCCTTTGCCAAATGCTTAGTTTAATAACAATGATATGGACCTTTAAAGTTTTGGCAATTGCCCGTGTGACTCGTATTTTAACCCTCCTAAAGTGTTACCACGAAATACCGCTAGATCCTTTCTCAAAAGTCGCTAGCATGTTGCTACATAGCCAAACAATGTTAGGATAATGCTGCAATTTCTAAAGAGTTTTGGTTTGTTTGTTTTGCAAATTTTACAATGTAGTATGACTAGAATGTCTGAAATTTTCAAATTATCCCTAGTAAATGTCTCTAGATATAAAAGAAATGGCTGCTAGATTGAAGTAAATAGCTCTACATTTAGCGGTAATATGTAGCTTTACAACTGGTAACTCTGCAACCACCACCTCCCTCCCACCCTCCCAGTATGTCTCCACAAAATACCGCTAGATCCTTTCTCAAAAGTCGCTAGCATGTTGCTACATAGTCAAACAATGTTAGAATAATGCTGCAATTTCTAAAGAGTTTTGGTTTGTTTGTTTTGCAAATTTTACAATGTAATATGACTAGAATGTCTGAAATTTTTAAATTATCCCTAGTAAATCTCTCTAGATATGAAAAAAATAGCTACTAAATTGAAGTAAATAGCTCTACATCTAGCGGTAATATGTAGCGATACAACTGGCACACTGCCTAGCCCTTCCTTCCTACCTCCCTCCTCCCTATGTATCAACAACCACTCTAGTGAACTTTCGGTATTTAGTTTATTCAGCTTAATACTATTTATCCACATAAAATAGAAACCTATCACGATTGTTGTCTAATACAAACATAGATAATGCTATTACATATTATTTGAACATGATGTCGAATTTAGCAGTTGCTGTTTACCTTGAACAGTAACGACAGTCTGTGACAGAACCGAAAGCTTCTCTTGCCGTGTAGTACTCAAAGAAAGTAGGGGTACTTAAGCCAAGTCAGAGATGCAGAGGTAACTTTCACAATGCATTATAACCCTAGACAGACACCAATATACCACTAAATCAGACAAATATCACTACAAAAAAGATAGGAAAATATTATATTAATGTCCTAGGTATTTGAAATTATGCAAATGAGTAAAATCCATTATGATATAATGATAATGGGATTGATTAGTATCTGGCAACAGTGTTCAACTATAATTTCTGAACGTATGCGAACTTCGGAGAATTTATCCCATTAATATACACATCTATCACTATTTAAATGTAATACAACCATACACAGTGCTATTACATAATATTATTTGAACATAATATAGGATGCTCTTTCCTTTAAACCATTTTCTATATCTATTCTCGAAAAATATAGGCCTAGCCTAGGCAGCGCTACCGGTAGGTACGAATTTATCAGTTCGAATTTTGATTGAGATTGGGATTAGGCCTAGGCCTAGCCTAGGGCTTAACATGGCATACTGTTTGGGGGTTGGGAATAGACTGAGGCTGCTTTAGGCCTGATTAGGTAAAAATAGTCAAATCGAGACAATTGCACAGCCATCATAGCCTAGGGCTATTATGCAAATATTTTACCAATCTATAATAGGCCTAGTCTATTCGCTGTAAGTAGGCAAGAAATCATGACCTAGGCTATAACCTCTGTAACTAATAAACAACTAGGGGCCTAGGCCTAGAGTGATCAAGCTAATATGTCTACCATTTGGCAAGAGTCAGTAAGGAATAGCCTAGATGTGGAAATTTGCAGCCAATTTGCTCTAGCCCTATTTGAGATACAGAGGCTACAGGTCATTGTTAAGGCCCCCCCCCCCCCCTCATGACATATTGTTATCATCTTATATAGGCTAATGCCAGCAGGGGGCAAATAACCGGAAAAAATCGCCGTCAAAATAGACGCGAACTTAACCACGGCGATCGACACATGTAAACATGGCGGTGGCGGGGAGGTGTCGGACGTTTGCAATAAAGTTTCTGTCTATTTTGAATGCCATTGGACACAATAATATGTTGAGGGGGGCTTTGCCCCCCCCCCCATGACATATTTTCACCATCATATATATTGCCAGCAGGGAGCAAATAACCAAAAAAATTGCCGTCAAAATAGACACCTTTATGAATAGGTCAGCCTTTAGGCTAGGCCTATCGGCAAGAGTTGCATTGTATAGGCTATCCTAGTGTTTACTAATTTATAGGCTACCCCTTTGAAAGGTGTGACGCTTCTGCATAGTAGCCACGTGCGGGGGCATGCGCGCGCGTCGGCTGCCCAGCCGTTTAGAAACCGGCTGGCGGCAGTCGTCCGGCAGGATTTTCCTTAGTTTTCCTTATTCTTATGTTGTTTCACAGCTTGTAGCTGCCCTTATTCTTAACCAACGCATCTTAGTATATTTTATTCTCGATAGTTGATTATTTCATTATAATATATAAGATGTAAGTCTAGTGAGGGCGGGAGGAGACGAGCGGGAGAGAGAGACCGGCTTGGGACGTTGCTTCGCTTGCCAGCTTGGGACGAGCCTGATGTTGCCACATACATTTGATTGCAACGTTAGGCTTAGTTTCGACTCACGCACGGGGTAGAGGATTTTGACCCGGCAACTGTGTTGAGTGTTGCCAAGCCTGGGATGTATTTTGCATGCCTAGTGGGGGGTCCAGACAGATTCAAGACTCAGAGCTCACCTCACTGTCGTACCCTTCGGACCCCCCTTGATATCTATCCCTCTCAACCCCACTTAGAAACTTTCTCTCTTACTTTGTATACCTTCCTTCCACTACTTCACCAATCTATTTAATTATCCCATCCCCTTGATAGACCTTATATCTATTATTGTATTAACGACGAGCTCTCAGATAACTAGATAGGATTTTGGGCCTTATGCAGAGACGTAATTGTTAATGAGACCTAGGAAGCTTTTTTGTTGTCTCATATTTGGTGGTTTCATGCTTGCTAGTGTGTTCTTGTGTCAGGTTAGCAGGGGCTAGACCGGAGGGGAGGCTTTTTGCGATCCTTTAAGTAAAGTCTGCTGGTGCGAGTCCTGTGGACCCGCACGACTTTACTAGGATACCCGTGGGAGTCTGGGGGCATTTTCTTGTCTGTGTCCCTGTGTGTCTAGTGTTGTGATGTGTGAGGGCCCTTGCCTAGTCCACTCAGCACTGCGCTAGCACGTCTTGCTTTTGTTTTAGGGTCGCCAGGAGAGAGTCAGATACTTGCGATCTGAGTCTCTCAAGAGAGCACCCTTTCAATTAGAGTAATTTGGCGCACAGACTTGGGAACGTCCCTAGGCTAGAGCAGGTGGCTCAGCCCGAGTATCCGAAGCCTATATCCTTCCGGCTAGACCTCTGCCACCTGGCAGATTAACAGCGAGGGGTTTATCATCCCTGTATGCTTGTTATTGTGCCACAGTTTACCGTTTTTGTGAGCATTGTGAGTCAGGGTGTGGCTTAGAGACTCTGTCCGAGCAGGCTTGCCTGACTAAGAGTGAGAAGCACACCTGTATGTGGTTATGTTGCGAGTTGCTGCCTTTATTTAATTATACCTATGCCATTATACACTGTATGGCCTATTACTAGTTTTTATTCCTGCTTATGAGTTAAGAGTTCTCTAAATCCGTAACATACTTTCTTTGCTAAGCATCAGATCCTACAGTAGCCACATGCAGTTTAGAAACCCGCATCTTGTCTACCGGTACGATGTTTTGAGGACTGTTTGCTTTCACCTTCTTTCACGCAGGGGTGATTAGTTGTATTAATTAACGTTAACGTTAAATGTACTTTCTTCTAGTTTGTTATTAAATTGTTTCTGCAATTAAATTCCGTTATCTATCTTTTCCTTGAAGTTTTAACCCTTAATTAGCGGCTCACCACATAAGTCGAGTTAAATAAAGCTGGACTATGTGGCGGCGCTCGACATAACTCGAGTGGCAATTTCAGCACGTAATGTTGCTGAGAGAGAGAGACAAGTGGTGGCAGGAGAGTAGCGAGCGTATGACTGCTCCAGACCACCGCGGCGAACATACTGACACGAATCCCAGCTCCCTCCTCCCTCTCTCACTCGCTATATAAGGAATTATATCGGGAAAGTGGCTAATTACATGCTTTTTGCACTCGCGTTGCACGGTTATTGCAAGAAAACTAGCCATCATAAAAGGATCGTTATGGTGTCATTCGAAAGCTCTGTTTATGCCCTTTCAGGGATAGGTACTTGTTTTACGTTCTGGGTCTTATTTAGGCATGAAAATGATCACGTAAACAGCCCTATTTTGGCTAAAAACACCCCGCTGGGCGGTACATATAAATAAACCGCATAGGCCGCTCGTAAGGTGTTAAGTCAACTTAATTGTGTGATCTTTTATATAGCCTGCTTGACTATCAGCAGTCTATAGTGCGTGCACCCTGTAACCGAGTCATAGGATACCTCGTTGTCCAGGAAGGACTCTTTAGGGTGGTTTGTTGCCTGGGTTTATAGATAAGGGTTGGATCTAGCGTTTTCCGTTGTTGCTTGTTGCCGCATACCTAGTCCAATAGAAAGAGCCAAGTGTTTATATATCCCAGGACGTAACAAATGACAACCTTGCATAGGATTTACTGAACAGAGGAATATAGTGGTCATTTGTTTTGAGATTCCTTATGATTAGAGGAATACAGTGGACATAGTGGGTTTTTTTTGGAGCACCAATATAACACATTAAAGACTGGGGCCCCCGGTCCCCAGCCCCCCCTCCACTCTACCCCCATATCAAACGTCATGGTGCCTGAATTTAGTACATACCCCAAAGTTGATGGTCAATGGCAGCGTGGAATTCAATCACAGGGACCCTCTCCATTAAATGCACCTTCCCCTCCTCAAGGGTTGACTCCAGATTTGTTGTTTCGGCTTGAGATGGCCAAGGTTGAGGCCGCTAGAGCTCAGGTTGAGGCCGCCGAAAGACAGGTTAGTGTGCAGGCTGAGGTTGCTAGAGCTCAGGTTGAGGCTACCGAAAGACAGGCTAGTGTGCAGGCTGAGGCTGCAGGGAGAACAGCTATACGAGAGGCTGAACTGCAGGCAGAGTCTACTAGGTATTGGGCTGACAGGGAGCTGGAGAGATCTCGAGTGGAGGTAACAGGGCGAAATATTGGGGGAGGTAACAGACATCGGGACCAATCATTGTCGCACCTGCTTAAACTAGTTCCTGTGTTCGATGAATTATGTGTGACTGAGTTTTTATGCGATTTGAGAAGAAGTGTCAGGAACACCAGTGGCCTCAGGAAAAGTGGGCAGCATTAGTTTCATTAAGACTCCTAGGAAAGGGGCTAAAAGCGTATGATGCACTACCTTTAGAGTCCTGTGTAGTTTATGATGAGCTAAAAAAGGCTGTGCTACGGGCCTATGAGTTACAACCAGAAATTTACCGCTTGAAGTTTCGGGGTGTTACTAAGGGCAAGGATAGTACCTTCCTAGAACACGCCCGGGACTTGTCTGATGCACTACGACATTGGCTGCGTTCTGAGAGGGCAGCTACTTTTGAGGAGTTGAGTGAGCTGGTTCTCTTGGAGCAGTTCTTTAAGTGCACAGGCGGGGACTTAACATTAAATATAAAGGAAAACAATCCTAGAACTCTCCAGGAGGCAGCAGAAATGGCTGACCGCCGACTGTCATTAATTCGAGGGTGCGAAGCAGCAGCTAGGAGTGAGTCGGGTGCAAAGTATCGTACCCCTCCCCCTCCCAAGAATTTTGATACACATAAATACACAAAACCATGTAGCACTGACAATAAAACTGAACATAAACCAAATACCGTCCCGTATAAGAAGTCTAATGGTACCTCCCACTCCCAAGGGAAACCAAAGAGTAAAGAGTGCTTTGCATGTCACAAGGAGGGTCACTTTGCAAATGCTTGTCCGAACAAGCCACCAAACAAGGTTGTGTCATTGGCCCGCAGCATAGGGGTGTCGCCTATATCTTCTGAGTTTGCCAAGGGTAGTTCGTCAGAGGTTGGGACACAGCATGTGTTCAAGAGTCCGGAAGGCTCGAACCCTGTCCACGACGTCTTTGGGGGTCATAGAGGGCATGGTTTTGTGAGGTGGGCTGGCGAAAGGCGAGGAGTTAAGCTATTGCGTGATACGGGGGCTTCTCAGACCTTGTTAAAGAACTTTACTGGTAGGCCGATTAACGCTGCTCGGGTGGTAGTTCAGGGGATCAATGCTACGAAGTCCTACCCGCTGGTGCGGATGGAGCTGGAGGTGGGTGGTGTGGCGAAGGAGCTGGATGTAGGAATTGTAGAGAACTTGCCTGTTGGGGGCGTCGACCTCCTCCTCGGCAACGACTTTGCGGTGCCTGCTTCTAAGGTTTCACCCTTGGTCGTTGCCGAGAAGGCGGCCGACGTTAGTAGGGAGGAACAGGAGGGGGTTCAGAAGTGTAGCGTACAAACCATGGCGTGTGTTGTGACGCGTTCTCAGACATCCGGAGCCTTCCAGCCACCGCCTCAGTCTATCAAACCGCGGAAGAAAGGTCACAAGAAAACGGGAAGTGTTGGTCAATTGGAGAGTTTTGAGCCGGCAGTGTTTCTTGGTGACTCATTATTGGCACCTATGTTAGAGTCTGGAGAGGCCCCGGGGCCTGTCACCGCTAGTGCAGGTGCAGGGCAGGAAGAGACTCTGCGACAGCATCGTTATGCGCAGCGTGAGGAAAGGATGGCTCAGCGGGACATTGGAGGTGGAAATAAACTATTTAAGATGAACTTGGATAATCTCGCACCTGCTGATATATGTTCCTTGCAGCTGGAAGATCCTGAAGTCAGGGCGTGTGATAATGGTGCTATCGAACTGGAGAGCGATGGGATGCGCAGCCTGGTGATTTTTTCTTGTCCGAGGGGATCTTGTATCGGAGACATCAGGATCCCAAGAAAAAGTGGGATGGCGGGTCAGGATTAGTGGACCAGTTAGTAGTACCGAGGGTGTGCCGTGAGAGCTTATTGAGATTAGCTCATGATGTGCCTTTGGCAGGGCACCTGGGGGCACGTAAGACGGAGGCAGCTCTGAGCAAGCTTTTCTGGTGGCCTGGGTTAAAGGCGAGTGTCGTGTCATGGGTGTCACAGTGTCACACTTGTCAAGTTGTTGGGAAACCCAATCAGGTCATTCCGAGAGCCCCGTTACAACCCATCCCTGTCATTGGGCCGCCCTTCAGCAAAGTAGTTATCGATATGGTTGGCCCATTGCCCCCCACTAGTGCCGGCAATAAATTTTTACTAACTGTAATGGATGTAGCAACACGGTATCCAGATGCTTACCCCATGTGCAACGGGATGGCTAAGACTGTTGTCAAAAACCTACTTGTCTATTTCTCTCGTTATGGCTACCCTCAGGAGATCCAGTCTGATCAGGGATCCAATTTTACTTCTGCTCTGTTTAAGCAGACCATGCAGCAACATGGGATAGTGTCTGTGGTGTCATCTGCCTACCATCCCGAGAGTCAGGGAGTTTGGGAAAGGTGGCACTCGACTCTCAAGAGTATGTTGCGGTGTTATTGCATGGAAAATGGGAAGGACTGGGATCTAGGTCTCCCATACGTTTTATTTGCTGCGAGAGAAGTACCTGGGGAGAGCTTGGGATTTAGCCCGAACGAGTTGGTTTTTGGACACAGGGTCAGGGGGCCCCTCCACATAGTCAAGGAGATCTGGGAGGGAGTCACAAAGCCATGCTCGCTTCTAAAGTATGTAGTTTAAAGCCGTGAGAGAATGCTAAAGAGCTTGGAGGTAGCAGGTCGGAACCTTAAGAGTTCACAAGCTCAGATGAAGGACAGATACGACCAGAAGATGAAGCTGAGGGAGTTTGAAGTAGATCAGGAGGTACTGATACTACTGCCTCTGGTGGGACACCCCTTGTCTGCCAAGTATTCTGGTCCGTATCGGGTTGTAAGGAAGGTTTCTGATCTCGACTATTTAGTAGCTACTCCTGATCGTAAGAGAAAGAACCAACTTTGCCATGTAAATCTGATGAAAGAGTATGTGAGGCGCCCCTCCAAGCCTCTCACTGTCCCGGTGTTGATCTGCAGCGATCGTGGTGGAGAAGGAGGAAGGGACAGTCAAGCTGCGGGCGAGGATAATTGGGATTGTCATGTTTCCGCGGATCAGTGGGCGGGGAATTCTAGACAAGTGGCTCACGAGTTGATATTGCACCTGCCTGAGCAACAGCGTGTAGCTGTGCAGTACTTGTTTGATTCAAACCCAGCTGTTTTCGCGGAGCATCCTGGCCTCACTACTCAAGCGGTGCACGATGTCGATGTTGGGGACCACCCGCCCTTTAAATCAGTGCCATACCGTGTTCCCCCTATTAAATTACCAGCACTTAGGGAAGAGCTGGATTATATGCTGAAACGTGGGCTGATTTCTGATGGTGCAGTAAGGTGGACTTCCCCAGTCACACTGCAGCCCAAACCAGATGGCAAGGTGCGGTTTTGTATAGATTTCCGCAGGTTGAATGGTTTAACCCCCACAAATGCCTACCCTCTCCATCGCGTGGACGACAGTGTGGATAAGATAGGAAAAGCCAAGTTCCTCACTAAGATAGACCTTGTTAAGGGTTATTGGCAAGTGCCCTTGTCTGAGCGAGCGCGAGAGGTGTGTGGGTTTGTGGTGGACGGTGCCACATATCGTTGCCATGTTATGCCATACGGGCTGAAAAATGCGCCTGCAACGTTTCAGAAATTAATGAACGACATTGTAGCCGACATTCCCAACTGTACGGTGTACCTAGATGATGTCATAATATACGACGATGATTTTAACAGTCACTGTGCTCACATCGACCAGCTTTTTAATAAACTGAATGAAGCAGGTTTGGTGGTAAACCTGGGTAAGTGCGATTTTGTCAAAGCCACAGTTTTGTACCTGGGGTTCGAGATGGGGATGGGTCAGGTGTGCCCTCCACAGACAAAGATCAAAGCCATCGATCAGTTTCCCCAGCCTACGACTAAGAAACAAATCATGCGGTTTCTAGGTATGATAGGCTATTATCGTCGCTTCATCAAAGGCTATTCGACTGTACTTGCCCCTTTAACTGACTTATTATCTAAGGACAAGAAGTTCCGGTGGTCTCCTGAGTGTGCAGAGGCGTTTTCCTTGGTGAAACACCTGTTATGTACCCACCCCATACTCAGGGCCCCGGACTTCAGCAGACCTTTTCAGCTGGCGACTGATGCCAGTGGCGTAGGGGCTGGGGCTGTCTTGTTACAGACAGATGATGAAGGTATCGAACATCCAGTGAGTTTTTACAGTAAAAAATTCAATAGTGCACAAAGGAATTACTCTGTAATTGAAAAAGAACTCCTGGCGATAGTGCTGGCGCTCAGGCACTTCGATGTATATGTTCCTGCATTCGGACCAGTCGTAGTGGTTTATACCGATCATCACCCTCTGAAATTCTTGAATCAGTTTCATAACCGGAATATGAAGCTGACCAGGTGGTCACTCCTGTTTCAGGAATATAATCTGGACATACGCCATATTGCCAGTTCTGATAACGTGATAGCGGATTGTCTATCAAGGGTGGATGATGTTGGTTAGACTGCTACAGGATTGAGGGTTGAGTGTGGAGGAAAATAGGCTGTCACTGTAGTTCAGCCGAAAAAAACAAATTAAAAAAGCAAAAACCTTATAAAAACTCTTTATTTTTATAACGTGTAGAATTTTGTATAAGATGTTGTAGCAGTATCTAAGTTGAATGTTTTCGCTTATTGTCGCTGAGTTAGTTGAACTTGCTCGGTGGAGCGCAACAGTCTTTATTTTTTTTATATATAGTGCCTTGTGTCGGAACAGTGTGTGGTACTATGAGAAGCTTTCTGTTAGATATGAAGAACTTAGTCAAGGGTCTTATATCTTGGGGGAGGTGTGACGCTTCTGCATAGTAGCCACGTGCGGGCATGCGCGCGCGTCGGCTGCCCAGCCGTTTAGAAACCGGCTGGCGGCACCCGGCCAGCAGGCTTTTCCTTAGTATTATATCCTACGACAATGTAACTAATGTCTGGGATATTCTTATGTTGTTTCACAGCTTGTAGCTGCCCTTATTCTTAACCAACGCATCTTAGTATATATTATTCTCGATAGTTGATTATTTCATTATAATATATAAGATGTAAGTCTAGTGAGGGCGGGAGGAGATGAGCGGGAGAGAGAGACCGGCTTGGGACGTTGCTTCGCTTGCCAGCTTGGGACGAGCCTGATGTTGCCACATACATTTGATTGCAACGTTAGGCTTAGTTTCGACTCATGCACGGGGTAGAGGATTTTGACCCGGCAACTGTGTTGAGTGTTGCCAAGCCTGGAATGTATTGTGCATGCCTAGTGGGGGGTCCAGACAGATTCAAGACTCAGAGCTCACCTCACTGTCGTACCCTTCGGACCCCCCTTGATATCTATCCCTCTCAACCCCACTTTCAACCAACTTTCTCTCTTACTTTGTATACCTTCCTTCCACTACTTCACCAATCTATTTAATTATCCCATCCCCTTGATAGACCTTATATCTATTATTGTATTAACACCTTATTAGCGGCCTAGCGGTTTATTTATATGTACCGCCCAGCGGGGTGTTTTTAGCCAAAATAGGGCTGTTTACGTGATCATTTTCATGCCTAAATAAGACCCAGAGCGTAAAACAAGTATCTATCCCTGAAAGGGCATAAACAGAGCTTTCCAATGACACCACAACGATCCTTTTATGACGGCTAGTTTTCTTGCAACAACCGCGCAACACGAGTGCAAAAAGAATGTAATTCGTTACTTTCCCCATACAATTCAGTATGTAGCGAGTGAGAGAGGGAGGGAGGAGGTGGGATTCGTGTCAGTAGGTTCGCCGCGGTGGTCTGGAGCAGTCATACGCTCGCTACTCTCCTGCCACCACTTGTGTCTCTCTCTCAGCAACATTACGTGCTGAAATTGCCACACGACCTATGTCGCGCGCCGCCAGATAGTCCAGATTTATTATACTCGACTTATGTTGCGCGCCGACATTTAGGGGTTAACGACGAGCTCTCAGATAACTAGATAGGATTTTGGGCCTTATGCAGAGACGTAATTGTTAATGAGACCTAGGAAGCTTTTTTGTTGTCTCATATTTGGTGGTTTCATGCTTGCTAGTGTGTTCTTGTGTCAGGTTAGCAGGGGCTAGACTGGAGGGGAGGCTTTTTGCGATCCTTTAAGTAAAGTCTGCTGGTGCGAGTCCTGTGGACCCGCACGACTTTACTAGGATACCCGTGGGTGTCTGGGGGCATTTTCTTGTCTGTGTCCCTGTGTGTCTAGTGTTGTGTTGTGTGAGGGCCCTTGCCTAGTCCACTCAGCACTGCGCTAGCACGTCTTGCTTTTGTTCTAGGGTCGCCAGGAGAGAGTCAGATACTTGCGATCTGAGTCTCTCAAGAGAGCACCCTTTCAATTAGAGTAATTTGGCGCACAGACTTGGGAACGTCCCTAGGCTAGAGCAGGTGGCTCAGCCCGAGTATCCGAAGCCTATATCCTTCCGGCTAGACCTCTGCCACCTGGCAGATTAACAGCTAGGGGTTTATCATCTCTGTATGCTTGTTATTATGCCACAGTTTACCGTTTTTGTGAGCATTGTGAGTCAGGGTGTGGCTTAGAGACTCTGTCCGAGCAGGCTTGCCTGACTAAGAGTGAGAAGCACACCTGTATGTGGTTATGTTGCGAGTTGCTGCCTTTATTTAATTATACCTATGCCATTATACACTGTATGGCCTATCACTAGTATTTATTCCTGCTTATGAGTTAAGAGTTCTCTAAATCCGTAACATACTTTCTTTGCTAAGCATCAGATCCTACAGTAGCCACATGCAGTTTAGAAACCTGCATCTTGTCTACCGGTACGATGTTTTGAGGACTGTTTGCTTTCACCTTCTTTCACGCAGGGGTGATTAGTTGTATTAATTAACGTAACGTTAAATGTACTTTCTTCTAGTTTGTTATTAACCCTTATTTAGCGGCGAGCAACATAAGTCGAGTTAAATAAAGCTGGACTATGTGGCGGCGCTCGACATAACTCGAGTGGCAATTTCAGCACGTAATGTGGCTGAGAGAGAGAGACAAGTGGTGGCAGGAGACTAGCGAGCGTATGACTGCTCCAGACCACCGCGGCGAACCTACTGACACAAATCTCAGCTCCCTCCTCCCTCTCTCACTCGCTACATACTCAATTATGTACTGAAAGTACCGAATTACCTGCTTTTTGCACTCGCGTTGCACGGTTATTGCAAGAAAACTATCCATCATACAAGGATCGTTATGGTGTCATTCGAAAGCTCTGTTTATGCCCTTTCAGGGATAGGTACTTGTTTTACGTTCTGGGTCTTATTTAGGCATGAAAATGATCACGTAAACAGCCCTATTTTGGCTAAAAACACCCCGCTGTGCGGTACACATAAATAAACCGCATAGGCCGCTCGTAAGGTGTTAAATTGTTTCTGCAATTTAATTCCGTTATCTATCTTTTCCTTGAAGCTTTAAGTCAACTTAATTGTGTGATCTTTTATATAGCCTGCTTGACTATCAGCAGTCTATAGTGCGTGCACCTTGTAACCGAGTCATAGGATACCTCGTTGTCCAGGCAGGACTCTTGACAGTTTAGGGTGGTTTGTTGCCTGGGTTTATAGATAAGGATTGGATCTAGCGTTTTCCGTTGTTGCTTGTTGCCGCATACCTAGTCCAATAGAAAGAGCCCAGTGTTTATATATCCCAGGACGTAACAAAGGACATTAGCCGGGTAGGATGTAGTTACCGGGTGTATCGCCAGCCTTGTTTACACTACGCGTACGCGTAGTGGCGTCGGACGCTTGCCATCCTTTTCCTGTCTATTTAAACTGCCTTTGGATACAATAATATGTTGAGGTTGGGTTTTGCCCCCCTTCACCCCCCCATGACATATTGTCATCATAATATATATTTCCAGCAGGGGGGCAAATAACCACAATAAATCTCCGTCAAAATAGACACGAACTTAACAACGCCGATCAACAAATGTAAACATGACGGAGGCGGCGGACGTCTGCAATCATGTTCCCGTCTATTTTGAATGCCAATGGATACAATAATATGTTGAGGGTGCCAGCAGGGGGCAAAATAGACAAATACACCAAAAATTGGGTGTGGGGGCGGCAGCCCCCACCCATACTATGATACCTACTATGATATGGTACCTATCATATGATAGGTTAGGTAAAGTTGTTAGGTTAGGCTAGGCTAATGTCCTTTCAAAGGGGTATAGGCCTAGTAAACACTAGTATAGCCTATACCCGGTCAAAGGTAAGTCCTGCTGTAGTCTCCTTGAATGCTACCTTAAATTGTAATATTAGACTAGGTCTAGCCTATAGATAAAATAGCTTAGCCTATTCATTTATTGTAGCCTATAATATAGGCCTAGCCGGGCAGAATGTAAAGTTCGGGCGTACCGCCACCAATGTTTACACTATGCAGAGCGGCGACGAAAGCTTGCCATCATGTTCCCGTCCATTTTGAATGCCGTTGGATAAAATGATATGTTGAGGGGGGCAAACACCCCCATGACATATTGTCATCATCATATAATTTGCCAGCAGGGGGCAAATAGGCCTAACCAAACTGCGGCGATCGACCATGTAAACATGACGGCGGCGGCGGCGGTGGACGCTTGCGATCATGTTCCCGTCTATTTTGACTGCCATTGGATACAATAATATGTTGAGGGAAGGGCTTTGCGGCAATTTTTTTGGTTGTTTGCCCCCTACTGGCAATATAATATATGATGATGATAACATGTCATGGGAGGGGGGGGGTGAGGGGGGGCTTTCAACATATTATTGTATCCAATGGCATTCAAAATAGACAGGAACATTATCCCAAACGTCCAACGCCGACACCACCGCGGCTGCTGAAGAACAAGGAAGTTAGCAATAGGTTTCATTGTGAACTGGAGGAAATTAATAGAAATAAGGAAGCTAGGCCTAGCAATGTAAATAGTCAATGGAATTTCCTTAATAATGACAATTATATGTATAGGTATAAAGTAAAAACAATATATTTTACATAATTTATTGCGTATCTTACATATTTAAACAAATATATATTAAAAATAGTTTAACCACACCACTGAGTTCTCCCAAAATACTCTAATAGGGCTGGCCTGAAGAATTAGATCAAGGTGGACAACCAATCAAGACATGATAGGTAGGGAAGGGCATGTGAACAAATCTAGGACGGTGAAGATACGCAGACATTTCTCGCCATTTCACCAATTCAGCCGCACCACATGAGTTCCACAGCAGAACTCTTATAGGGTAGAGCCGAAAGATGAGGCAAGAACTTCTACACTGCAGCACAGCACCAATTAAGAAGTGATCAAAAGCGAAGAATGAGAGATCAGGTCTATGGAAAAAATATATCGCACCGAAATGCACAAAAAATACACACACCGAGGGAAATCGAGTCAGCTCAACCGCATCAGCGACCGACACAAATCAGGTCAGGAGCTAATAACCTAGCCAGGCCAGGGTGGCATATGATATAGGCCGTCCGGAGGACAACTGAATGAGACAGAATAAGAACAGAAGGGGAAAAACATAGAAAGAGGAATGAAAAACTTGTCATGTCATCGTCATATTGCCAGCAGGGGGCAAAATAGACAAATACACCAAAAATCGGGGTGTGGGGGCGGCAGCCCCCACCCATAATAGCCTACTATGATAGGTTAGGTAAGGTTAGGCTAGGCTAATGTCCTTTCAAAGGGGTATAGGCCTAGTAAACACTAGGATAGCCTATACCCGGTCAAAGGTAAGTCCTGCTGTAGTCTCCTTGAATGCTACCTTAAATTGTAATATTAGACTAGGGCTAGCTTGGCTTAACATGGAATACTGTTTGGGGGTTGGGAATAGGCTCAGGCTGCTTTAGGCCTAATTAGGTAAAAATAGTCAAATCGAGACAATTGCACAGCCAACATAGGCTAGCCTATTTATAGGCTACCTTTCATTACTGCAGTTAAGCACACACTTATTTTACAATGGAAAATAATGCATGAAGAGGGCTGGGTAGGCCTATTAGTATTTTGTGAAATAACTTAAAGTAGGTTAGGCTATAGTATACTTCATTAGGTTATTAGGCCTATGAGAAAACAGGCCTAGCTTAAATTTATTTCACTGCTCAACATATTTTGTTTTGTTTTTGCTGTTGAGCTCTGCATAGGGCTATATTCAGGTAGGCTTGGGTTTTAGTAAAATTGCATTAGGCTAGGCTACATATTTTTACTTCTATTGGACAGCACAGGCCTACACAATAGTACACATGTTAAAGAATTTAGCCTATCCTACCACAATTTAGCCTAGACTGAAAGAACAAAAAAAAATAGGCTAGGCTAATTGCAGCTAAATAATTTAACCTAGCCTCCACAATTTAGCCTAGACTGAAAAAACAAACAAAAATAGGCTAATTGCAGTTTTGGTAAGAGTTGTAGTTGTGGGCATACCAAAAGCTTTGTTTATATAGCCTAGTCGCACGCTCGCAGTTAGGCCTACATTCGCTTCTAATTTAACTGCTGGGGTAAATTTGGTAAAGCCACCCTCAATCCGCCGGCCGGTAACAAAACAATTTACCCAACGCCTGGCCGTGGGATACAATAATGGGTTGAAGGGGCTTTATCCCCCTATGACTTATTGTCATCATCATATATATCACCAGCAGGGGCAAATAACCACAGTCAAATTAGACGCGAATGTAACTGCGAGCGTGCGACTACGTAAGTAAAGGGGACGATAGACCCGCTAACACAACTCTTAACGCAATTTTTCCTAATGTATTAGATTTGTTTTATATTTATGACCTCAACAGTTGAAAGATGACAATTTTATGGTTTATTTTAGGCTATACAAAATCATTTGCTTTGTACCGGTAACTTGGATACGGTACTCATATTTATGCTTATAATTGCAGTACGAGTGGGTTTTTCTTTTTATATGTAGGCCTAGGCTAAACAAATGTTAGTTTTTGTTTTATAGGCTAAACTAGGCTGAATTTATGCTAATAAATATTAATTGGAGGGCGCAAATCTGTCAAGGAATAGCCTAGATGTGGAAATTTACAGCCAATTTGCTCTAGCCCTTTTTGAGATACAGAGGTTAGAGATCGTTGGATACAATAATATGTTGAGGGGGTCAATCATCCCCTATGACATATTGTCATCATCATATATTATATTGCCAGGAGAGGGCAAATTGCCTAGGCCTAGCCTAACTACAACAAAAATCGCCGTCAAAATAGACGCAAACTTATATTAACTACGGCGATCGACCATTGCCCGCACCGGCCGTCCCCCGGCTATTGTTGAGGTCCTGAGGAACCGTATGACTTTGACGAGCTCTTCCCTCCGCAGTCTCCGCATCCCATGTATCGTCGTACGGTACCTCTTCCCCTCCACATCCTACATCTGGTCGCCCTACATATGACTCCTAAGCCTCGCCTCGTCCCGTCACTGAGCATGTGGATGGGCGTCCCTTTCTGGCTTCAAAGATGGATTCCTTCAGACAGCTCCTACTGGATTGTCTGGGGTTGGTTGATAAGGGCACCTCGCTTCAAGACATTGCTCTGGCCCTAGTACCGCGGTTTGTAGGTCTCTGGTTCGCCACCTGATGACCTGCTATTGGGTTGTTGCCTTTACAGTGTTACAGTTCTACGAATGACCTAGAGTGAAAGTGACACGGTGGTGAATTTTAACCTTAACTATAAACTAATTTAAATTGTGACATAGGATCTCCGCGACTAGGGTAGGGCCGGAGCGGGCGAGTATTCGCCTGAGGTTGCCCTTAACCCCCAAGACAAGACAAGACAAAATTCTAGTGCTGGTTTTACTCAGATTTTGTGAGTTTTAATTTAGCCTAGCCTAGGCCTAAGAGTTCAGAAGATTTGCAAAATGCACCCCATACTAGCCTACCCATAGCCTAATAGGCCTAGTGATTCTTTTTAGGCAGGCCGCCCACAAATTTTCATATAGCCTAGGCCTAGGCTAGCCTAAGTTCTGGAATGCATGTTGGAATAGCCTTCCTATAAACTGTAGGCTAGGCTACTTCCTTTTAATTTAAGTTTGATTCTTTGGAAAAATCTATTAGACCTAGACCAGGGCAGGAAAGTAACATTTAAAATGACGTGTAAAAAGTCGCCCATAAACGGCGGGCCGCTATGGTATTGTAATTTGGGAGCTTATTTCGTCTGTTAATTGGGGATCCTATGAATTAGCACAGATGATGATGACTTACCGTACATCATAATACGTGACGGGCCGACATGGGGGGGCAGAGCCACAGAGACCCCCTCAACATATTTTGTGTCCCACAGTAACTTTTAATGGGATGGATGTAGTTACCGGGTGTACGGTCGTCATGTTTACATAGGGCGATCGCCGCGGTTAATTTCGCGTCTATTTTGACGGCGATTTTTTTTGGCATATTTAATTTTATTCACTTCCTTTTATATTTAGGCTATAATCTAGCTTTAGCACGACAATAACCCTAACCCAGTCTTTCTTAACCCGGGAACTGCAGGAAGAATCTTAACCCCTTCAGACTCATGTGACGCAGAGGTTGCCAGATTAGCAATAAGAAATAGAGTTCTCTCACTCTAATAATTACCTCTCCAAAATTAGTTTTCTGCCCACAGCTAACTCAAAGACAACTGCAGAGGTTGAAGTAACTAAACTAAAGGTTTCTAAATACCCCTGATGGTAACAAAGGCTTTAACCCTTAAAAAGCGGCTCACCACTTAAGTCGAGTTGAAAAAACTGGCAAAAAACGGGTGAAAAAAGGGTGGAAATCGAGTGAAAATGGGTGGGATAGTAATGATCCATACGTCCGACATCTGTGGCCTCCCGGCCCACACTAACTCCAGTTCCCCCACCGCGCGTGTGGATGACAGTGTAACCAATAGTTCGCTAAAAGTGAGCAAGGTAGCAAAATCCGCTAAACTTCCATCTTCGAGGTAACACTGTCAGTGCTCCACGAGCGCTACGTAGCTGTATGTGGCGTCATTGTGTAGCGATTTCCACCTAGTTTTCGGCGCAATACAGTTCCTTTCATACTGATGGTTGATATAGCAGTCAGAACGGCCCAGAAAGGCCCAAAACGGCCACAGAGCACCCGCTAGAGGAGGGTTAAAGTATCCCTAATCAGCTCAAAATCGCGTCATATGTCCGAGAGGGTTAAGAGTTCCCCCGGCGGACTGCGGGAAGACTCTTAACCCTTAATTAGCGGCTCACCACATAAGTCGTATTTAATAAAGCTGGACTATGTGGCGGCGCTCGACATAGGTCGAGTGGCAATTTCAGCACGTAATGTTGCTGAGAGAGAGAGACAAGTGGTGGCAGGAGACTAGCGAGCGTATGACTGCTCCAGACCACCGCGGCGAACCTACTGACACGAATCTCAGCTCCCTCCTCCCTCTCTCACTCGCTACATACTGAATTATATGGGGAAAGTACCGAATTACATGCTTTTTGCACTCGCGTTGCACGGTTATTGCAAGAAAACTAGCCATCATAAAAGGATCGTTATGGTGTCATTCGAAAGCTCTGTTTATGCCCTTTCAGGGATAGGTACTTGTTTTACGTTCTGGGTCTTATTTAGGCATGAAAATGATCACGTAAACAGCCCTATTTTGGCTAAAAACACCCCGCTGGGCGGTACATATAAATAAACCGCATAGGCCGCTCGTAAGGTGTTAAGAGTCAGAGAAGAAAAAAAATTAACTTTAAACATCGAAAAAAATATATTATTTTATTTTATTTATTTATTTTTTATTTTTTGGCCCCTGGGCCATGCAAAATATCACTCCTCTACCTCCTCTCCTTCCCCACTTTCCTCCCCTCCTTCAGTTATCACCTATTTTCCCTGTTATTCCCTTATTCTGAGGTATATTTTCGTGCTAACATTAGCGAGTTGCAAGCAGGGCATTGTCATCTCTGTTAGCAAGCGAGTGCAAGAGAGAGAGAGAGTATCGATCGACTGTGTCTCAGTGGCCTTTGGGAAAATTGGCGGGAAAGCAGGTTGCCTCACCCATACATTACATAACTCGCGGCCTGTATCTCCGATTTTGACCATCCAAACGCTGTTTTCACTCGTTTTATTGTTATTTCAGGTTAATAACTTTATAATCAACCCATAATAGGCGTGTATGGATAAGTATTAATGCTATTTATGGTAAAATGAATATTTTAGTGATGGAAACAGCTCAAATACGTCAGCACAGGGGGACGTTTCTAATTACCCCCATGCGCACTTCTTAGGTTAAAGATTCTTCTAATCTTCCAGTAGCCTATAGCCTAATTTAGGTCATTTTTAACCCTTATTTAGCGGCGAGCAACATAAGTCGAGTTAAATAAAGCTGGACTATGTGGCGGCGCTCGACATAACTCGAGTGGCAATTTCAGCACGTAATGTGGCTGAGAGAGAGAGACAAGTGGTGGCAGGAGACTAGCGAGCGTATGACTGCTCCAGACCACCGCGGCGAACCTACTGACACAAATCTCAGCTCCCTCCTCCCTCTCTCACTCGCTACATACTCAATTATGTACTGAAAGTACCGAATTACCTGCTTTTTGCACTCGCGTTGCACGGTTATTGCAAGAAAACTATCCATCATACAAGGATCGTTATGGTGTCATTCGAAAGCTCTGTTTATGCCCTTTCAGGGATAGGTACTTGTTTTACGTTCTGGGTCTTATTTAGGCTTGAAAATGATCACGTAAACAGCCCTATTTTGGCTAAAAACACCCCGCTGTGCGGTACACATAAATAAACCGCATAGGCCGCTCGTAAGGTGTTAAAGGCCCACAATTAAATGGTTGGTATTTTAAACGACACTACTGCAGCATTATGAGAAACAATTTATTAGAGATAATAGGCAACAATAGATTCGCCATGTTTTTCTCCATAGGCTATAGTCCGCATGGAGGATTTTCGTTATCGACAAATTGAAAAAATTCCCACTTCACAGACAAGATAGACAAATACCCCAAAAATCGGGGTGTGGGGGCGGCAGCCCCCACCCATAATAGCCTACTATAATAGGTTAGGTAAGGTTGTTAGGTTAGGCTAGGCTAATGTCCTTTCAAAGGGGTATAGGCCTAGTAAACACTAGGATAGCCTATACCGGGTCAAGGGTAAGTCCTGCTGTATTCAATTTGAATGCTACCTTAAATTGTAATATTAGACTAGGCATAGCCTACTGTATAGATAAAATAGCCTAGCCTACTTATTTATTGTAGCCTATAATATAGGCCTAGCCGGGTAGAATGTAGAGTTCGGGCGTACCACAACCATTGTTTACACTGCGCAGAGCGGCGACGGATGCCATCATGTTCCCGTCCATATTGAATGCCGTTGGATATGATAATATGTTGAGGGGGACAAACACCCCCCATGACATATTGTCATCATCATATAATTTGCCAGCAGGGGGCAAATAGGCCTAACCAACAAAAATCGTCGTCAAAAACTCAAAATAAACGCGAACTTACAGTAACTGCGGCGATCGACCATGTAAACATGATGGCGACAGCGGCGGTGGACGCTTGCGATCATGTTCCTGTCTAATTTGACTGCCATTGGATACAATAATATGTTGAGGGGAGGGCTTTGCAGCAATTGTTTTGGTTGTTTTCCCCTTTCTGGCAATATATATGATGATGACAACACGTCATGGGCGCAAAGCCCCCCCTCAACATATTATTGTATCCAATGGCATTCAAAATAGACGGGAACATTATCGCAAGTGTCCGACGCCGACACCGCCGCCGTCATGTTTACATATGTCGATCACCGTAGTTAAAGGCTGGTTCACACATAGCAGAGTCGGTGCGCGAGTCCTACACAAGGCACACTCGTCGATTATCGCCGTCGCTGGAGGCTGAGTCGGCCGCGAGTAGCAATTGCTCCCGAGTCAAGGAGAGTGTAACACGAGTTAACTCGAGTCAATACGAGTCAACACGTGTTAATGCAAGAGTCTGTACGAGTAACTGAGAGTCAAAACGAGTGTAACACGAACCCAACACGAATGTTAAAAATTTGAAAAATAATGGCCACATTCCAGGGCACGTAAACAAAGAGTATGGACGAGTCTAACACAAGTCAACGCGATTGTTATACGGATCAACACGATTGTTATATGGATCAACACGAAAGACAAGGCATTGACTCTCGTTGGATCTCTGTTGCACACGTGTTGACTCGTGTTACATCCGTGTAAACTCGTGTAAACTCTCGTTGATTCGTCCTACATTTTTGAAATAACGGTATTTCAAATGACACTTGCTTTTTCGAGTTACACTCGTGTTTTTTTCTCAGTGGATCGTGTTTACTCTTGTTTACTCGTGTTTTCACTCGTGTTTGAATCGTGTAAACTCTGGCATCATGGGGGCACCAAATTTTGGCACTCACATTCGTGCTTTCTACTCTTGTTGGTACGTGTTGCATGTGTGTTACATACGTGTTGTTGCGTGTAGACACGTGTTGCTTTGTCAATGTCGAAATGATGACGAAAAGCGACGAATCACCAAAGAGTGTTACACGGGTTTACACGAGTCAACACGAGTTAACACGAATAACAAAATTATTCAGAGTCAAACACGAGTTAACACATTATTATGTACACGCGTCTACACGTATTTAGGCCACACTCGTGGGTAGGCTAATTGCCACGGGACCCAAAAATTTCATGCATGCATGAAATTTTTGGACCCCGTGGCGAGTAGCCACGAGTGTGTCGAGTAAACAAAGAGTATACACGAGCGTAGCACGAGTCTATACGAATGTTGAGGAGTATCGACGAGTCATTGCTAAATAGCAAGATTTCATCACTCGTGTTGGACTCGCGCACCGACTCGGCTATGTGTGAACCAGCCTTTAGTTCGCGTCTATTTTGAAGGTGTTTTTTTCCGTTATTTGCCTCCTGCTGGCAATATATATGATGATGACAATATGTCATGGGGGGGTGACCCCCCTCAACCTATTATTGTATCCAAAAGCAGTCAAATAGACGGGAACATGATGGCCAGCGTCCGCCGCCACTCCGCGTAGTGTAAACAAGGCTGGCGGTACACCCGAACTCTACATTCTACCCCACTAATTTTCCAACTAGCATAACTGATGATTATCAATGATCAATCCCAGTCAGAAACGTCCATGCTTCACTACCATAAGTCAATGTCGGGATTACCACACTGTCATGCAAGGGCTTCTTTACTTCCATGCTGACCACCCTATTTCTTCTTACTGCTTTCAGAGTTCCTACAACGCTCTTCCCCTGTTACACTTTCTCCCACACTTCTTCATCCATAGGCCTACTCACATCTTTACTCAACACACTGCCCAAATACTTAAATGAGCTGACATTCTTCATAGCCGTTCAACCTCACTTCACACTCTATGGTTGCACCCCTTTCAATGACCATAATATTGCTCTTCCTAGCATTTACCTCCAGATTCCGTTTTTCACACACTGTTCCAAACATATTTACCTGACCCTGCAACTCCCATTCACTATCGCTCATCAGAACAGTGTTGTCAGCAACAGTAGTACCGGTACTGTACTGTTGAGGCAACTTCCACTCGTTTCCTTCCCTTATCAACGGTACACCAACATCCGCTGCTCTTCCTTGTATTTCTTTCATGACTCCATCCATATTCTGTACCGGTATATATTGAACAACCATGGGGACATCACACACACCCTTGCTTTAACCCAACATTCAGATTAAAGAACTCGCTCTGTTAATTATCCACACATACTGACACCTTTGCACCCTCATACATGCTCTTCATTGCTTTCAGCAACTTGCCATCTACTCCGTATATTCTCAGTACCGGTACTTTCCACATACCTTCTCTATCAATTCTGTCATAGGCCTTCTCCAACTCCATAAATGCAGCATACAACTTTTGTCTCTTCTCCAGATATTTCTCCACAACACATTTCCGGGCAAAAATCTGAGCTACACATCCTCTTCCCTTCCTAAGATGACTACAGTATGCTAACCGTTTCCCCAGCAATAGTGACTGAAAATGCCCAAATATATTGCATGTCCTCTTCAGATTTACCTAAAATATGTAAAATTACACCAAATACCACTACAGCAGCACTGAAATCAATAAAACTCACTAACAGGATAAATAAATGGAAGAAATACTCCACAAGATTAATATGTTAACCCTTTACCCAGCAATACTGACTGAAAATGCCTAAATAGATTGCATGTGCTCTTCAGATTTATACATACATACGTACATAACATTTTAAGACTGATTGCTCCACACAGATGTGCAGTTTCAGTCTCTTTTCCTAATGGCGGCGTTCCAGGCAACCCTGTTAAGGGATGCTTTACTTGTCAAGTTTTTGGATTTGAGATCGGCACGTATAGTCCGATCCCAGGTCTTACTCGGTCAACCCCTTGGTGCAGCTCCCTTCACAATTGCAGACCTGCATCTTTTCACCCAATTTTGCTCATCCATTCTCTCCACATGTCGATACCATCCCAGTTTACTTGTACGCATCTCCTCGCTAATACTCTTTATACCTAAACATCTCTTCAGCTCATCATTTGTTATTCTGTTGACATCCTTTATCTGAAATATGTAAAATTACACCAATTACCAACTACATTACCAAAAAATTTAATAAAGTACACTAACAGGATAAAGAAAATGTAAGAAATAGCCCTAAAGATGAATTTATCTATCTATCTATTGACGGACGCCTTGATCCCCGAAGGATTGGCCACGAACGAAACACCCCTATGCACCTCTGTCCCCAGTCAGTCGATGCCCCTCCTCCCATCCAGCACCGCTTTCACGCATATACTTCTTAACTCCATCCTTCCACCTCTCTCTCGGTTTATTTCTCCCTCTGTCCTTCCACCTCACTCGTACACGCTCTTAGTCATTCTCTCGCTTCCCATACGTTCCACATGGCCGAACCATCTCAAGGTGTTCTTTTTCGCACTATCCAGTCCATTCACACCACACCTCTCTCGTACTTCCTCATTCGTCTGTCTATCCCTCCATGTAACTCTGCACACACTTCTCAAGTAACTCATTTCCATCCCTTTCACTCTTGGTTTGAATCTCTCCAACAACGTCCATGCTTCGCTTCCGTAAGTCAGTGTCGGGATTACCACACTGTCATGCAATGACTTCTTCAGTTCCATGCTGACCACCCTATTTCATGTTACTGCTTTCAGCATTCGTACAACCCTCTTCCCCTGTTGCACCCTCTCCCACACTTCTTTATCCATACTCCCATCTTTACTCTGTACACTGCCAAGATACTTAAATGAGCTGACAATCTCCATAGCCTGACCGTTCAACTTCATCTCACACTCTGTGGCTTCACCCCGCATTTACCTTCAGATTCCATTTTTCGCACACTGTTCCAAACATATTTACCAGACCCTGCAACTCCCATGCATATCGTCAGCATACAGCAGTACACAAACATCCACTGCTCTTCCTTGTATTTCTGTTATGACTCCATCCATATACTGTATATATAGAACAACCATCGGGACATCACACACCCTTGCTTTACCAAACATTCAGATCAAAGAACTCCCTCTGTTCATTCTTCACACGTAGTGATACCTTTGCACTCTCATACATACTCTTCACTGCTTTCAGCAACTTGCCATCTACCGGTACTCCATATATTCTCAGTACTTTCCACATACCTTCTCTATCAACTCTGTCATTCCACTCGTTGCCTTCCCTTATTAGTGGTACACCAACATCCACTGCTCATCCTTGCATTTCTTTTATGATTCCATCCATATACAGTTCAGTATATATTGAATAACCACGGGGACATCACACACCCTTTCTTTAACCCAAAATTCAGATCAAAGAACTCGCTCTGTTCATTCTCAACACATACTGACACTTTTGCACCCTCATACATGCTTTTAACTGCTTTCAGCAACTTCCTATCTGCTCCGTATATTCCAAATACTTTCTACATACCGGTACCTTCTCTATCAACTCTGTCATAGGCCTTCTCCAAGTCCATGAAGGCAGCATACAACTTTTGTCCCTTCCCAAGATATTTCTCCACAACATATTTCAGGGCAAAGATCTGAGCTATGCATCCTCTTCCCTTCCTATGATGAATACTGTATGCTAACCGTTTCCCCAGCAATACTGACTGAAAATGCCCAAATATATTGCATGTGCTCTTCTGATTTATCTAAAATATGTAAAATTATACCAAATACCAACTACATTAGCACAAAACTCAATCAATCACAGAAACAGGATAAAAACATAGAATAAATACCCCAAAAGATGAATACGTTAACCCTTTCCCCAGCAATACTTACTGAACATGCACAAATAAATTGCATGTGCTCTTCAGATTTAGCTGAAATATGTAAAATTAAACCAAATACTAACTACATTAGCACAAAAATCAATCAAGCACTTTAACCCTTCGTTCCCGGAAGGGCTCTTGAACGCCCATAAAAACGCATACACGAGCTGCCCGGAAGGGCTCTTTAACGCCCAGTGGTTGAAAGCCTGTGAGCTTGGTGTGCGAGGCGTCGGTCCGACGCAGGTAAACAACAGCCGGCTGGACCGACGCCCCGCATCTCCGGCCTCAAGAAGGAGTGCGTCGCTTGTTCGTGTGTGCCTGTATGTTGTTGTTAAGTATCGAAAAGTAGTGTAAAGTGGCTGTTTTTGCCATAAAGTTATCTCCACTGAAATCATCATCACAACGCAACCACTTGACTTAGAGAACTCTACTTAACGCCATTCTACAGGTAATAAACACATCTACGCTTGGGGATGTGCGGGAATGCGGAAGCAGTCAGAATAACAAAGATACGGTAGCCTAGGCGTAGACGTTTTTCGGCCAAAACACCCGGGTTTCGGGGAATATATATATATTACATAGCCGGGGCTGGATGAGAAATGAGAAATGACTCTCCGGCTGTCATTTCTCGAAGACTTCTTCTAGCTGGAGACATTGAGAGCAACCCAGGACCCAGCTCCACATACATATGTCCAACTTGCTCAAAACCCATCACTTCAAGTCGCCACACTAAGGGTTCAGTTCTCTGCAATTCATGCAGGAACTGGACCCACGTCACCTGCACAACACTTGCCTCCAAGAAACACTACACAAACACCTGGACCTGTTCCTCATGCCCCTCCCTCTCCCAGTCAAATCCCTCGCCTAAAACCCGTCCACCTCTCCTCCCCAACCCACCTAACCTTCCCACATCATCCATTCCCCCCCCTAAAACCCGTCCACCTCTCCTCCCTAACCCACCTAACCTTCCCATACCATCCATATCCTCAACTCAACACACCACACCCAATCCTAATCCATTCCAACCCCCATCTCCTGCTCCCCAATCCCCACCCCCTCCTCACCCATCCCAACCCCCAGCCCCTCCCTCACCCCCACCCCCACCCCCTCCTCGTGCAGCAGCACCCAACATACATCGTGCACATAACATTAACATAACATTAACAATTGGACATAGATGGCATCAACACAAAGAAACACAAACTCTCACACTTCATCAAACAACACAACATACACATTGCCATCTTACAAGAAACAAAACTCCGCACAACACAAAAAACACCCACATTTCATGATTTCACCACCATCAGACAAGACCAGGCTGTCGGCGGAGGCGGTGGACTCATGACCCTGGTACACAATGAAATATGATACATAGTTACCAGTGTACAAACCAAATCCCTCCTCTCCCCAAATGATAACACAACAGAAATACAATCAATTAAAATACGCACTGGCAACAACTCCAACATAACCACCATAAACACATACATCCCCTACAGTACCAAATGAATACAGACCACACTTACAACACATCACAAACACCCCACACATCATACTGGGTGGTGACTTCAACGCCAAGACGTCGGCCTGGTTTGTCGACAACCCCGACACAGACAGAGGGCTGGTACTACAAAACCAAACTGATAACCTCATCATCCTTAACGACATCCATCAACATACCCATATTCCTCACCAAGCCCTCTATAACCCATCATCTCCAGACATCACCTTTTGCTCCCCAGAACTCGCCCCCACAACATCCTGGAGGGTGGTCAGAACCTTAGGCTCTGACCACCTCCCGATCATTATCACCACCAAAACCAGACTCACCCCAGCTAACCACAAACACACATACACCAATTATAAAAGAGCTAACTGGGAAGCATTCACAAATGAGACAGAACAACACTTCACAACTCTAAACAGTACACCCATCACTAGCATCAACAATGCTGTACACATACTCAATAAAACTATCCAAAACGCTGACAAGAAACACATTCCAAGAGGTAACAGAAAAAGACACAACCCCAACTTCACACCAGAAATTCAAAACCTCATCAGACAACCCGACATACTGAAACACTCCCCAGCACCCCACACACAAGACATCACACAACAAATCCAAGCACTCAACACCCAAACTAACAACAAAATACAAGAACAACAAAAACTAAATTGGAATAACTTCCTACAGACACTTGATCACAAAACAAACCCCAAAAAACTCTACAAAACACTAAACAGCATCACACTTTCCAACAACAACACAACACAATCACATGCTGCAATCACAACAACAGACTCTACTCCTTCATGTAAACAACAAGCAAACACTCTCATCAATCACTTCTCACATGTCAGCCACCTAAAACCTCACAAAGACGACTGACGTGTCATCCGACGTAAGAGACAATTCCCCACAGACCCTGACTATACACCCTTCACCAATCACCAGACAAAGCATATCATCAACAATCTCAAGCACTCAGCCGCTTGTGGCCTAGACAACATAAGCAACATACACCTCAGACACCTGGGACCACAAGGCATACAAGCACTCACTAACATATCAAACTACAGTTATTCACACAACACAATACCAGACATTTGGAAGCATGGTCTCATCACCACATTCCCCAAACCCAACAAAGACCCCACGCTACCCTCCTCGCACCGCCCCATCACACTCCTTTGCTCCCCCTCCAAAGTCATGGAACGCCTAGTATTACAACTAATTACACCCGACCTACCCCTAGCTCCAACACAACATGGCTTTAGGCAACTGCACTCCACAAACACACTTCTCACAGACCTAACACAAAGAGCTTTTGACGGCATCAACTCAGCTAGACCACCACACAGATCACTATTAGCCACACTCGACATTAGTATAGCCTTCGATGCCATCCCCCGCCACAACCTAACAAACAAAATCTACAACACAAACATGCACAACAACACAAAAAGGTGGCTGGCCAACTTCCTAGCAGGAAGATGTGCACACATATCTTTTGCCGGTCAGTAATCTAAAATCAGAAACTTTCCAAACGGAGTCCCACAAGGATCCGTCCTATCTCCCGCACTCTTCAATCTGTACATGCACGATATAACTACACCCAATACGCCCCAAATAAACTTAGCCTCCTATGCAGATGACATAACACTCACATGCACACAACATGACCCAAAAAGAGCAACAGATCTCCTTCAACCCTATCTCAACACACTACATGGCTGGTGCACTACAAACAGACTTAATCTAGCCCCAGCCAAATCCACCGCTACCCTGCTCACAAGCTGGACAGGAGAACACGAATACATCCCTCAACTCACCATAAACAACACACCCCTAACACATACACGCACACCCAAAATCCTAGGAGTAACATATGATACTCATATGACATTCAAACAGCACATCACAAACATTAAAAAGAAACTGACACCCAGACTTAACGCCGTCAGGCCACTTGCTCACACAAAATTTGGACACAACAAAGAAACTACCACCACAGTATATAAACAATACATAAGATCAGTGATGGAATACGCAAGCCCAGCCTGAACCTATATAACCTATTCTGACCTCCCGAAATCCATCCTTCCTAATCCTCCCTTCCTCGCGAGGACAGAGTCCACCTGGCCAGGCTGAGATGCGGACACCATCCAGCTCTCCTGAGCTATCAGAAGAGACTGGATGACTCCGTTGTCGACGCCTGCCCGGGATGTAACACAGCACCCCATACCATTAAACACATCATAGAAGACTGCATTTCACACAACCACTTACGCCAACAACACAATCTACACTCAATGAGAGCTCTGTGGGTAAGCCCGATCGTGGCCATGGCCTTCCTCAGGGACTCAGGGCTGTTCGGCCAGGCAGCTTAGGGAACAACAACAACAACAACAACTCGTACAGGATTAATAGCTTTAACCAAAATGGTCACACTCCTTAATGGTCTAAGTGGCCATAGCCAAAATGGCTACACTATATTCCTTCTGTACTTTCTCCATGCCCGATAAGATACATAATATTTTGATATAATATGTGGAACAGCCCTTGTATCCAACACAATACCCTGCATGCAACCCCGCTCGAACCCCGCACAACGTTGCTTGCAACTTTAATTATTATTATTATTATTACTACTACTACTACTTACTGATGCCAGTAACTATCGGCTTGTAATGCAGTCTTCTTGCTTGTTAAAAGTATGGGAAATGCTAATTTTGAATATTTTAGAAGATAACATTGATATTGATGATAGACAGTATTGATTCCGTAAAGGCGTATCCACTATTGAGTTAAATTAGTTAAATAAATTATGTGTGACTATATAAACACTGCAAATATGGGTATTCTTACATTTATTGATTTATTCAAGGCTTTTGATCTTGTAAACCAATTAATATTGGGCAAAAAACTAATTAGAGAAATTATCCCATCTGATTTAATACTACTAATTATACATTATCTTCGTAATCAGAGTGCTAATGTGAAATGGCAAGGCGAACAGGGAAGTTACCATTATATAGAACATGGAGTGAGGCAGGGAGGCGTATTATCTCCCTTTTCGTTTAAATGTTATATAAATTCGGTAATACCTTCATAAGTAATACACATGTAGGGGGTAAATTAGGTTATACCTTCATAAGTAATACACATGTAGGGGGTAAATTAGGTTATACCTTCATAAGTAATACACATGTAGGGGGTAAATTAGGTTATACCTTCATAAGTAATACACATGTAGGGGGTAAATTAGGTTATACCTTCATAAGTAATACACATGTAGGGGGTAAATTAGGTTATACCTTCATAAGTAATACACATGTAGGGGGTAAATTAGGTGATACCTTCATAAGTAATACACATGTAGGGGTAAATTAGGTTATACCTTCATAAGTAATACACATGTAGGGGTAAATTAGGTTATACCTTCATAAGTAATACACATGTAGGGGGTAAATTAGGTTATACCTTCATAAGTAATAAACATGTAGGGGGTAAATTAGGTGATACCTTCATAAGTAATACACATGTAGGGGGTAAATTAGGTTTGTCTAGGGTGAACATTCTAGCCTATGCGGATGACAAATTTTATCTCGTGCATGGAGCACATTTACGATAAATTTTGTGTTAATATGAATAAGCTCAAATTAAACATCAATAACAATAAAACAAAATGTATGCTATATGGACTAAACTACAAAACAAGGGAAACCAACTTAATTCAACTTAGTCAGCATAGGCTGGAAATTGTTCAATCCTATGACTACCTGGGACATATTAGTCCTGGAGCCAAGGGGTGTTTGCATGCATGAATGGGCCAGAAAATCACCCGCTTGATTTAGTTAGAGGGTCCACTGGGACACCTTTTTAGCGAGGGTAGACATCCCGAAACCCGGCAGTTATCGTGTTATTCGGGGTTTTCGCTGAATTTAATGAAATCAAAATAACTCCTTTTTTACGTGTGACGGTTACATAAATTGCAATAACTCGGCAATGAAATGGTCTACAGAGCTCTTTCACCACTCAAAATAAAGCTTAAAGAATTATATATTCAATGGATACAAACACAATAAGATTGGTCAATACCCAAGGTCACAAAAGGTCAAAGTATGACCTTTTCTGATGAGGAACTAAAATTTATGACTTTTCAAATTTAAATATTTGTGAAAAATAGGTAAATGGATTGAACGTTTAATGCTTTTATATTCTGGTTAGGTACACCATAGGCAAGTTTTTGAAATTAGTTGGAAAAGTTGATTACGTATTTTAACCCCTGTGTAGCAATCAATAAAAGGTATATATACCGTATCAACGTACTGAAGCATAACAGATATATGCCGTAATTTGTATTCTTTAGGATTGCAATAGGAATGCAAAAATGAGTTAATCCAGTATATTTTATGTTCTCTGTTCATATATTGTTCATTTAAAATTTTGGGAAAACTAATTTTTGTTTTTTTGTTTTCAGTGAAGAATGTCTGGCTTATCAAAGAAAAGATTAAGGGCATCACAGTCACCATCCTCAAGTGGTATATATCCAATAATCTCAAGAACAAACTAGATATTGAAAAGAGATTAAATAGTGTGCATGGTAGCTTTCATAGCACTTATATAATTTGTTCAGCTGTAGATAAAAACACAGTGTTGTACTTATTTAATGGTTACTGCAAAACTGATTATGGGCTCTCCTTATCGAATGAAAAGAATATCTTTAGCTCCACTGTTTTCAGCGCCTTTGAGATAACTTATGGTAAATCCCTAAAAAGAATAATTAGAGTACCAAATTATGCCAGAAACCATGAAACCGCAGACAAATGTAACCAACTCGTACTAAAACACCATGTAGCCTTTACACAAGCAAGGTATATACTATACAAGAATACGGAGAACTAGGAGTGCTAGCATAATGTTAAATTTGCCATCTCTCAATTCTGGTTTGTTCCTCTCCTCTGTTCATAAAATGTTTATCAGTCTGTACAATGTGGATTAAACCAAGTTCACTCTTGATATAATTGAAGCCAGGATTAACTGGGTGCAAAGACATGAAGAGCGTAGGATGCCATTATTGGTTACATTAATTTCAGATTTTTTGTTTTGTTTACGTTAATAATAAATGTTTTTATATAACTGTTTGAATGTATTAATTCGACGTCTCTGCCCTGCATAATTGGTACTCTTGAAAGGGGTATGCATCCAGGATACGGCGTTCAAACCGTGTTGTTACTGCCTCTCCCATTATATTTGGGTGTGACTATGTAGCTGTGGCTAATCCTCACACATGTGGTGTCCGTGGTTACATTGAGCACTCTGGGTTAGGTAAATCCTCACGTAAGAAAGTATGTGATCTGTTGTAGGCGGGAGCTCTGCTGAGGCCACAGGCTTATCTGATGACGGCACGAGTTCCCCTACCCCTCTGTTCTTGTGACCAATTTGTCAGCGGTGATAATTATGTTATTATTATGTAAGGTTTTTGAATGTATATGAACAGGTGCTTTTTATCCCCTTTCGGACATTAATAAACACCACATCTTGGTGGTTTATTCTGGCTATCATCGGACGATAGTGAGTGTTTTTATATAAAGACTATTATACTTGTATGTAAATATTTGTTCTTGGCTTGTAATACTGTAAATATATTTTATTCTCCACGTAAATTATTTACGAAATATAGATGATTGATTGATTGATTGATTGACTACTACTACTACTACTACTACTACTACTACTACTAGTAGTAGTAGTACTACTAATGCTACTGCTACAACTACTACTACTACTAATATTATTATGAGGCCTTAATTGCGATCACTGAACGTAACCTTTGACTCTGACTGTACACCTTGGAAGCTTAATAGTAGCCCGACACGAAGGTATTGGGAAACACTGCCGTATGGATTTTTTTTTTTTTTTTTTTTTTTTGAAGGGTGGCGAGTGGAAGGGTGGCGGTACTGGGGGGGAGTGGGAGTGGCTTCCGGGCGGGGTGCTTCGAAGGGGAGAGAGGGGAGGGGAGGGTACGTGATGATCTAGTATCGGGGGAAGAGAACAGGGTGGTTAGTTATTTTGTTTGTTTCTTTGTTAGCTGGTCCTTTGCTTTGTTTACTTATGTTGGCATTCATTTAAAATTGAGTGATGCTTCTTTATTTTTGTTTAATATATATTTCCTTACATGGAGTATTGGTTGTTATTTCTTGTATTATATTTACCATTATGTTATTTGTTTCTTCTAATTCCTAGATTTCAATATGTTCAGTGTTTGTTGTATTATTGTTTATTATTTATGTTTTTTATTATTGTATATATAGTATATAGTATATCATTATAATCTAATTATTTATTTCACTCCCAACACCAAACACTTCCTAATGAAATTAATGAAAGCATGTGATCCTACTGGGATTCGAACCTGGGTTACCACATATACAGATCTTTAACACTCTAAGCATTTCACCATCAAGACAGTTAAAGGTTAAGTATATGCCTACGATTTTATATCCATTTATCGAATACTGGATATCAATCTAATCATGTACTCAAACCCAACTGCACACTGACTAGCCTAATGCTTAAGTGAAGGGAAAGGACATTTAATGGGGCACAGATCTCTAAGGACCGACCTCGCTATGAAATGTTCTTGAACCTATAGGAATAATCTAATTTATCAATTTCACTCCCAACACCAAACACTTCCCAATTAAATTAATGAAAGCATATGATCCTTCTGGGATTCGAACCTGGGTTATCACATACAAATCTTAAACACTCTAAGCATTACACGTCAACATTATTTATTTGTATTATTTGTTTATTAATATCAGTTCTGTTTCACCTACTAGACACGACAGAGGAAGGGGCGAGGGAACGCGAAAGTGGTCCTGGATAATAAGAATTGAAACTTTAAATGTTGTTTTTGTTTGGTCTCTGTCTCGAGTCTACCACCCCTATCTATGTGGTATGTGCCTGAGTATATACTGTATTCTTAGTTTTTGTTATTGTCATATATACATTTCTGTTTTAAGAGCTTGAAGGTGTGTATAAGGCTTATATATAAATGAGGATGTTGTAAACATTGGAGGTAGACCAATATTTTTAACTACGACTGTACATCTGGGAAACTTTATGATCGACCGACACGAAGGTATTGAGAAATAGTAGCTGGTGGAGTATGATCACCCCTCCCCCTCTTTTTGTTTTTGTGTGTGTTTTTTTACAGAGATCTAGTGTGGGAGGGAAGAGGTGATTTGGGTACTATTTTTATGTATTTATATGTTATTTCTTTATATGAGTTAATTAGTGTTTATTTTATATTGACGTCTGTATAGAAATTTTGTACCGGGTATTCTTTTGTCTGGCTACATTTTTTCGCATCCGTTTCCTTATTAGTTTTGATATATATATATATATATATATATATACTGTATATATATATATACTATATATATATATATATATATATATATATATATATATATATATATATATATATATATATATATATATATATATATATATATATATACTGTATATATATATAT
>CM064550.1:7672121-7719621 GCA_032716605.1 Paralithodes platypus
GAAAGACTGATTCTGGGAGAGAGTTCCAGAGCTCAGATGTTGAGTAGAAGAAAGTTTGAGAGTAACGTTTCACTCTTGGGTTGGAGAGTTGCACAGAGTAGGGGTGGGATTGAGTTGCAAGACGGGTACCACGTGCCCTACGTAAAGGAGGTTGTATGCACTGGGATAGCTCTGAGGAACACTGATTATTATAGTAGCGATAGAATAGCGAGAGAAATGCAACATTGCGGCGGAGAGAGAGAGATTGCAGAGAGTTGGTGAGTGGACGGGAGTTAATGATACGAAAGGCCTTCCTTTCAACTTTGTCTAGGAGAAGTTATTAGGTAAACTAACGTGAATGTATTGAGATACACTATGAGGGCCGATGTTTTAGGTAAACTAACGCGAATGTATTGAGATACACTATGAGGGCCGATGATTTAGGTAAACTAACGCGAATGTATTGAGATACACTATGAGGGCCGATGTTTTAGGTAAACTAACGTGAATGTATTGAGATACACTATGAGGGCCGATGTTTTAGGTAAACTAACGTGAATGTATTGAGATACACTATGATGGCCGATGTTTTAGGTACACTAATGTGAATGTACTGAGATACACTATGAGGGCCGATGTTTTAGGTAAACTAACGTGAATGTATTGAGATACACTATGAGGGCCGATGTTTTAGGTAAACTAACTTGAATGTATTGAGATACACTATGAGGGCCGATGTTTTAGGTAAACTAACGTGAATGTATTGAGATACACTATGAGGGCCGATGTTTTAGGTAAACTAACGTGAATGTATTGAGATACACTATGAGGGCCAATCTTTTAGGTAAACTAACGTGAATGTATTGAGATACACTATGAGGGCCGATGTTTTAGGTAAACTAACGTGAATGTATTGAGATACACTATGAGGGCCGATGTTTTAGGTAAACTAACGTGAATGTATTGAGATACACTATGAGGGCCGATGTTTTAGGTAAACTAACGTGAATGTATTGAGATACACTATGAGGGCCGATGTTTTAGGTAAACTAACTTGAATGTATTGAGATACACTATGAGGGCCGATGTTTTAGGTAAACTAACGTGAATGTATTGAGATACACTATGAGGGCCGATGTTTTAGGTAAACTAACGTGAATGTATTGAGATACACTATGAGGGCCGATCTTTTAGGTAAACTAACGTGAATGTATTGAGATACACTATGAGGGCCGATGTTTTAGGTAAACTAACGTGAATGTATTGAGATACACTATGAGGGCCGATGTTTTAGGTAAACTAACGTGAATGTATTGAGATACACTATGAGGGCCGATGTTTTAGGTAAACTAACGTGAATGTATTGAGATACACTATGAGGGCCGATGTATTAGGTAAACTAACGTGAATGTATTGTGATACACTATGAGGGCCGATGTTTTAGGTAAGCTAACGTGAATGTATTGAGATACACTATGAGGGCCAATGTTTTAGGTAAACTAACGTGAATGTATTGAGATACACTATTAGGGCCGATGTTTTAGGTAAACTAACGTGAATGTATTGAGATACACTATGAGGGCCGATGTTTTTATCAAGATCTGGGGGCGTTGAAAGAGTAGATTGGAATTAGTTTATTATTTATTGTCTTAGTTAAATAACTTTTGTTTTCTTTTCAAGCATTTTTTTTTGTATTTCTTGTTTTTGTTATATTCTGTATTAAGCATTTACTTTGTCATCATTTATATATCTCTTTATCTTGTATTATTATCCAACAGTATACTGTATATGTCATCCGATTTTATATATATTTTTAGCAGTCCGATAAAGTTTGGTATTTTTGTGAAGCTTTACGGTAACCTGGCACGATAGTATTGAGAAACACTGCCACCGATTTTTGTTTTTACGAAGATATAGCGTAGAGGTGAAAGAGTAGTCTGATGTGCTATATCGCTTTCTTTATTTCTCTCTCTCTCTCTCTCTCTGTCTCTCTCTCTCTCTCTCTCTCTCTCTCTCTCTCTCTCTCTATTGTATCTATCTATCTATCTGTGTATCTATCTTATCTATTTACATCTATCTATATATCCATCTATCTATTTTATCTATTTATATCTATCTATCTATCTATCTATCTATCTATTTATCTATCTATTTATCTATCTATTTATCTATCTATTATTGAGATGAGCGCTCATTGTGAGGGCTCAAGCTCCAAACATCCACAACAACCTCATAATTACATACTAATTGAAGCTTTTGGTATTCGTGCGGTTAAGGGGGGATGGTTCACTTTTCGGTCGACTTGTTTATATTTTGTGTTTATTTATGAATTATTGTATTTGTTTCCTCTCTAGGCCTCCATCAAACTTACAAGAACAACCCCAGGATCCCCCGTCAAGATATATTTGTAAATTTTCAGGTAGAAAAGTGTACCGGCCGAAGGCCGCTTCCTCCTTAATAACAGACTGCTATCCTTCGCCAGAAAAAAAATCGATACCTAAATGACACGAAGGTCTTAAAATTGACACAAAAAGGGGGTGCAAAGTCTTAAAATCGCCAAATAACTAATTGGCCGAATGTCTCAAAATAAGAAAACTAATGGGGCTAAGCCTAAGGGAGAAGAGGGACCAGAAAGACCGACCCTCCCCCCTTAAGACCGACCCTCCCCCCTTAAGACCGACCCTCCCCCCTTAAGACCGACCCTCCCCCCTTAAGACCGACCCTCCCCCCTTAAGACCGACCCTCCCCCCTTAAGACCGACCCTCCCCCCTTAAGACCGACCCTCCCCCCTTAAGACCGACCCTCCCCCCTTAAGACCGACCCTCCCCCCTTAAGACCGACCCTCCCCCCTTAAGACCGACCCTCCCCCCTTAAGAACATGAATGGTGAACATAAATGCGAAGCAACTATTTAGCCCGTTCAGTATCAGTGACGACTTTTTCACTTGATTTTGGCTACTATTAGACGACTTTCTTACGTTTATAAAGGCCCTCCAGCAATTGAAAGAGTTTTAGCTCTCTCACGTTACCCTTCTTACTACCACATATCCTTCTGAAACTACACAAGCTCGTCTAAATACAGCTAAAGTATAATAACACAGATGTCGACGGTACAGAAGGGGTTAAATCAGTATCTAACGCAAACAGGAAAATCCGATGGTTTAGAACCAGATGCTTCAGGGGGGGGGGGGGGGGGGAGGTTTGATGGATCCCTTCTCCCTCATGGTTAGCCCCATTATTTTACAGATTATAAGATGTTTGCCCCATTAGTTTGTCGATTGTAATACCTTTTGCCACATTTATTTGTCAATAATAAGACCTTTCGTGCAATTTAAGTGTCAATTTCTTTCTTGGCGACTGATAACGAACCTGAATTATTATATTAGTCAGCCTCCGTCCGGGACATTTTTCTATCGAAAAATGTACAAATTCATCTTGAATGGGGGTCTTGGGGTTGTTTTTTAAAAGTTTGATGGAAGTCTGTGGAGGAAACTTAGATAATAACACAAAGATAAATATATAAGCAAATAAATACGCCCATCCTCCCTTTAAGGTTAGAATATTGGAATTGCTGTAACGTTGTGTATGCTCTCGACTGTACGTAATTCATTGTGTAGGCTAATTTATATCTCTAACTAACTACAATTATCTCTCTTCTAGCTCAGGTGTTGCTGTTTGATACTCACCCTGGTGAGTATTCTATTGTGATTAATAACTGGTGAGTATTCTATTGTGATTAATAACTGGTGAGTATTCTATTGTGATTAATAACTGGTGAGTATTCTATTGTGATTAGTATGATTATAATTATTATTACATTATGGCGTTATTCTACGATAATTACAAAAATACTACTACTAGCAGAATACTACTACTAGCAGAATACTACTACTAGCAGAATACTACTACTAGCAGAATACTACTACTAGCAGAATACTACTACTAGCAGAATACTACTACTAGCAGAATACTACTACTAGCAGAATACTACTACTAGCAGAATACTACTACTAGCAGAATACTACTACTAGCAGAATACTACTACTAGCAGAATACTACTACTAGCAGAATACTACTACTAGCAGAATACTACTACTAGCAGAATACTACTACTAGCAGAATACTACTACTAGCAGAATACTACTACTAGCAGAATACTACTACTAGCAGAATACTACTACTAGCAGAATACTACTACTAGCAGAATACTACTACTAGCAGAATACTTGTATATATGGACAGTATATATATTTTCGTCTGCTTTTTGTAATGGGTAATTATAGAATTTATAATTTAGAATGTATGCTGTAATATACGATTATTGGTGCGTATTTCCAATGTCTTTTGCTTGCCTTAACCCTTTGACGATCATGACGCGTTTTGACAGTTTGTTCTGGCTATCATTAGACGTTTTGTACAGCTTAGGAAGGATCTGTGGCAATTAAAAGGATACAGACTGTCTCTATTAACCTTCTGATTTCCATATACCCAGACGATTTCATTGAGATTAGCTAAGTTAAACTCGTCCAATGATAACCAGAATAAACTGTTAAAACGCGTCATAATCCTCAAAGGGTTAATCGTGCACAGTTATTCAATCGGGCACTTACATTTAATATTTAACATGTGTTTGTGGGATCATTGTGTATTTCATTTTCGATAACTTATGTCAAATATTTCAATCTATAGGATCAACTTATGCCCTGATGATGGACGCGGCCTGTCCGAAATATTGTGAACAGTGAAAATACACTGATGATAATGGGGAAGTTTCTGTTTCGGGCTACCCTTTTCTGTCTTGATAGCATAATGGTTAGTGCGCTGAATTTCGGTGTGAGTATCCAATGTTTGAATGTCCTGGGATTACCACATGTATTCGATAATTTCATTTATTTCATTAATTAGGTATAGTTGTAAGTTGATAGCTGGTGGATTGGTGACATTTAGAATATGCTCGTCTATATGATATTGTAATAAAATTTCCTTATATGTAGAAGACTATTCAATCAATCCAGTGACTTCTAGCTATTCTCTTGTTAATATATATTAGTATACAGAACTTTATATCAATAGCTTTTACTACTAGTTCTTCAAGTATCTACTGATAGCTATTTTAGCATCCATATTTTTAAGGAGTGCAATGCAATTTGAAAGCTAAGAATATTGGTAAAAAATATACATGTAAACACATAAACTACTGCTATAACAAGCTATAAGTTTAGACTTATCATTCTAGCCAATCAAAATACAGAGACTCGAGATACGTACCTTTAGCCTGTGAGGTGGCGAAACTAGTGCAGAGCAGCAAGAGCGTCAGTAGTACCCCTGATCTAGACAAGGAGCACCACTCTCGCCATGTCACCCCACCGTGGCTCCTCATTTCGGGACAAACTTCTAGAGTAGTTCTTCTTTGACTGGCTTTTCGGGATATGTCATTGTTAATACCTAAATTGTGGGTACTTAAATTGTAAGTTTCTTGGGTATTTGAGATTCGCATGTTGGTTTTACTTATATTTATGTTGTGCACGTTGGTTTTTAGAGTATTTGGTGTTTCTTTGCGAGTACTTAGATCACAATTGGCTACTAGGTTGATTGAAAGTTGAATGTTGCCTCGACTGGTAACCATACTTTGCTTGTTATTTTCTAAATTGTTCGATGTTTCGCCATAATCGCTACCATGATCACTGGTGCTTACTTTGGTGCCAGTATTTGGAGATTTGCTTTTTGGGTTATTATTTACAGTTTTGTTTGCTGTGTTACTATATAGAGTTTTGCTTTCTGGGTTATGCACTTTTATATTTCTAGTTTTACTCTGAGAATGTTTGGGTTTATTGTCATTTCTCTCTCCACTCATATGAACACTAGTACTCAGAGTTGTGCTTTGATTAGAACCATTAAAAGTACTGCTGACACGGTGAGAGAATCCTGCTTGAGCGTCTTTTCCTCGAGCACTATCATTATGACTCTGGTTTCCAAAATAATTTGTGTCTATGCATCCCCTATGAGTACTAGAGAGGTGTGTCATGAGTACTAGAGAGCTACTACGATGAATTATGTCGTGACTGACACTCTTTCTTGCATTAATAGTTTGCATATCATTCACACTTTTGGGCCAAGAAGCTTCCATGTCACTTTTGCTACCATTAACAATCCGTTCATCGCATGTTTGACCTCTTAAGATTTTGCGACATGGTACTTCTGACCTTTGACTTCTTTCGGCAGGGGATTTTTGTCTATCGTTTCTGGCATAGAGCATAATTATAATCGTCACCTTTTCCGACACTGGTGATTTGCTCAGCGTTTCTCGGGGCACTTGATTTACTTATTATTCAGGGACTAGATACATTATGTGCTTTGATTCATATTCCGTTGGATAGTCTTTCTTTCGCATGCTACAGAACAACAATATCAATTTCCACCTTAATGCGTTTGGTACACTTTGTTTACTTCATCTCCAGTAACTAAATATATTATGTGCTTTGATTCACAGTGAGTTAGATAGAGTCTCCTTCACATACTTTGGAACTACTGTAACTAGCTTTTACCTTTATGAGTATAATAGACTTTAATTCCTACATCTTCAATCACTAGATACATTACGTGCTGTGATTCATATAGCGTTAGATAGTCTTTTCCATATATTTAGGACCTATTGGATTCATATTTCCCTTTATGCGTTAGATACACATTTCTTATTTAATCTTCAAGCCCTAGCTATGCTGTATTATGTGGCTTGATTCATAGGGTGTTGGATATAGTATTGTTCACATACTTCTGAGCTACTGTATCAAATTTCACCTTTTATTCGTATCATACACTTTGCCTACATCCTCTGCAGTACTATATATGTTTGTGGGTTTTTTTTTTCTTCGTGCACTAGATAATAATGCTGTATTAGTCTTCACATCTTCGTGCACTAGATAATAATGCTGTATTAGTCTTCACATCTTCGTGCACTAGATAATAATGCTGTATTAGTCTTCACATCTTCGTGCACTAGATAATAATGCTGTATTAGTCTTCACATCTTCGTGCACTAGATAATAATGCTGTATTAGTCTTCACATCTTCGTGCACTAGATAATAATGCTGTATTAGTCTTCACATCTTCGTGCACTAGATAATAATGCTGTATTAGTCTTCACATCTTCGTGCACTAGATAATAATGCTGTATTAGTCTTCACATCTTCGTGCACTAGATAATAATGCTGTATTAGTCTTCACATCTTCGTGCACTAGATAATAATGCTGTATTAGTCTTCACATCTTCGTGCACTAGATAATAATGCTGTATTAGTCTTCACATCTTTGGTCACTAGATTCTGGCTTATCACTTCTGCGGATAGATTTTTTTTTAAAGGGAGATTCCACTTGATGGATTTTGTTTCTGGACCCCTTTCTCCCTCATGTTTAACCCCATTGGTTTTGAGACGTTCGCTCCATTAGTTTGGCGATTTTAAGAACTTTTGTCTAATTTCTGTCAATTTTATGACCTTTCATGCCGTTTAGGTGTCGATTTTTTTCTGGCGAGCGATAGTGAGCCTGTAATTTAAGAGGCCGAGACATTTTTCTACCGAAAAATGTACACATTTATCTTGAAAGGGGATCTAGGGGGTGTAATTTTAAGTTTGATGGAGGTCTAGGGAACAAACTAAAAACAAAAACTTAACACTCTTTCTTCGGGTGGCCACATTTCTAATAGTCATGGGGGGGAGGTCCAGAGTCTTGGTATATATATTTTTACTTTGGTTGAGTGCGAGGCCACTTTTGGATTCACTTAGTGGCATTCCTTAGTTACACTTTGAGTTTGTAGGATTTCCTTGGGAGCATTTTGAATTAGTTTGATTACTTAGGCTTCATCTGAGATTATTTTAGAATTTCTGTCTCATAGATTTCTTTTATTTCCATTCTGCTTCTGTGTTAGAGTAATATACAGTATAGTGCTCCTCCTCTCTCCATTTCCATAGCACTTTAAGATAATTATGCATTTTTGTTTTCCTAGCACAGTTCAATTGATACGTTTTTTTTTATGATCATTCGTTTTAATTGTCGTTTCGTCACTGTAGAAGAACAAAATAATAGTGTTAAGGTAATGCACAGTCACAATCATAAGTTCACAGAAAACGTGATGATAAACTACTTGATAACAAGAGGAAACACTATGTATGGAGAAATGCACACATACACACACGCACACTGACACACACCCACCCACTGACACACACACGCACACTGACACACACACACACTGACACACACACGCACACTGACACACACACACACTGTCCACCATGTCATTCCACGTCCCTTCCCCTCTCCACTTATCTGTAGTCCACATTGTCCATACACACACACACACAGAACAATGGTCCCTCGCCGTACTTCCTACCTCTCTCTCTCTCTCTCTCAATATGAATACAACACGCAACCAGGTCAGGTCAGGTCAGTGGTAATGACCTGTTTCTCAAAATAAATAAAGTCGGTGCCACAGAGTCAATAATAGGAGAGGTCATGACTCTGGCTAATTAGCTCCGACTTAAGACAGACAGAGGCATGATACTTGGTATTTTACCCAGGATGTATGGAGGGGATTGTGCTACCAGCAAAGCAATAGGCTTAAATGGTAGGTTAGCTGATCTTTGTACCCAGAAAGGGGTGAGATTTGTGGACCCATTTGATGAGTTCTATGGGAAGGGCCACCTCTACCTCCGTGACGGTGTGCACTTCAGCACTAGCGGTAAAATCAAACTTGGTGATTTCCTAAATCACCATCTTTACAGCTTGCTGAGGGCAAGCAAACATGTAGAAAGCATCCCTCAGCAAGAAAAGTGCAAACCCTCACCAGTAGTTGATCTCAAACTTCCAAAAAGAGGTCCCACAAAAGAAGGAGTTCGTCCCTCTGAGAGTAAGAATATCTCTCAACAAATGGCAGAGTTCCCCAATAGATTGAGAGATGTCTCGCAACTCCCTCTAGACTCTACACCTCAGTTGCCAATTTCTGAACCACTAGATAGTGGTTCTTCTACCTCAGGTGAGGATTCACCAAACATAGGGAATTGCAACACTTCTGATAGTGTAAAGAGAAATCTTGTGCAAGAAAATGCACTACACCCAGAGACCCCTTTCTATTCGGGAAATAGGGTAAGCTAGGGGGTTCAAAGAAAAACCTGAATCCCCTTAACCCGTTGAGCACCAGCTGATATATAATAAATGTACAACGAGGGACCAGTAAGTTGTCATTTTTGTTTTCCTGAAAACACATGGGAGGGGTTAGTAATGAAGACAAAAAAAACGCTCACCTAGGTCACTTAGGGGTCCTGTGGAGTGGTGGAAAGTCGCAATTAACATCGAGAAAAGGGTCGGCAAAATACTGGAAAATCACTCCCACGCACGCGGCTTGACTTGGAGGATTTCCAACCATCGGTATTGTTGGTGGGATACTAAAGCAATTCCCATACAAATCTGAACCCTCTAGGTACCATAGGACAAGAGTAATTAACGCGAACGCAATCATTGCGTCGTTAGGGTTTAGCGTTACATACATAGGCAACGCATAACGGGCGACGCTGGAAATCAAAGAGTTAAGGTATTATTATTTAATGCCAGGTAAATTAGGAATAAATTCTCTGAACTTCGGCCATTGTTATCTACAGAATGATTCGATATCATTGAATCCTGGATTCACAGTGATACCAGAGCTTATGTTGGAGAATTTGGAATACCTGGATATAGATGTTCCACAAAGACCGAACCATGTAGGAAGGGGGCGGAATTTTTTTGTACATCAGAGATTTTCTAAACCCAATTGATTGCAAGATCAGGTCAGAACATGAACTGCTTGGAGTAGACCTCAATCTAGGTAACTCTATCTATAGGATTGTTCTGGTTGTTACGACCAGGGCTACGAATAAAACAAGGGCACTTAATGATTGGAATAGTAATAGGGCACTATGCAACAACGGTACGCTAGATCCAAACCCTCAAACTTATATGCCGGCGAACAAAAACATCTATACCCTCCAGAGTTAATCTGCGATAACGGGGTATCCTTAACGGGGCATAAATGTACTCTACCTCAGGCTAACCCACACTGGTATAGCCTGATAACAAACAAGATGCAAGTTACGTTAAAATGCATAAAAAGGAATCTATGGAAAGATCAATTAAATCACTGCAAGATTTAACACAATAAAAAGATGCTTCAATATAGTTACTCTAAATAACAATACTCTCCTTACTCCTCTCTGAAAGAAAGTGAAGTATAGTCCTACAGCATAGACCTGGAAACTTCTGAAGAAAGTCTGATGCTCATAAGATGCTCGTATCTTAAATTATATAAAGGCAGAAGGCAGGACACCACACGTGTAGAATGAATACACTAAAAGATAGGACATATAATGTTAACTGCCACGAGAATACTATAAATGCGCAATGGTAGCAATGCTCGACACTAAAAGAAGTACTTCCTCATCAACGAAACAGTCTGCTATGGTTGTGCAATTCAACAACAACCTAGACTAATAAATGTTGTGAATAATAATGCATACATATCAAAGAGCTTATATTAATTACTAATAAGTGTCTACTCGATTAATAATGTCTAGCTGGAATACTCTTGGTAAAGAACTGTGGTTGAGCAAGACAGGCTCGTAGCCTAGCGATGTCCTTAAGACTGCATCCTTTAAGTTACGTTAATTGACTAGGGTGCTCTCTTGATAGATCCAGATCACAAGTATCTGGTTCTATCCTGGCGACCCTCTAAAGACAAGCAATGAGGCAGCAAAGTGTGGAACTGGAACAGACTAAAACCCTCAGTCAACACAATGCTGCACTCGTAAAGAACGCAAGCGAAAAGACAACACAGGCTACCACAGGACCGGTCGAAGTCATGTAGGTATAAGCAAACCATACACACATCGGTGACGACAACTACAGTTACCTTATCTCAGTCTAGCATTAAATCAAAGAGCAGAAACACTAAATCAATAATGGAGACACACTAAGTGCCAACCTCTACTAACTAAGAACCCTCAAAACCTATTCTAAGTACATGTAAATATCTCAGAAGACGGCGCATACAATACAATGGGCCGGCTATGGAAACTGTATGCAGAACCCAAGGGGACAAGTAATTGAATAAAGGTGAGAAGCAATGGAAAAGAAGAAGGTCAGAGAGAGAGACAGTGGTAAAGGGGGTGATCGGGAGAGAGTATGCAGAGGGATGTTAGAAGCATGCGCGCCTAGCCTGTCCTGAGGAGAACAGCTCCCGTGGACCCTCACACAGGAGGCAAGTCACACAGGAGCCCACAAAGTCGCGATGGTCGGCCAATCACGGGCCGATACGTCACAAGGCAGCAGGCCTCCTAGGACACGCCAGGAACCGCATGCCAATCAAGGGCGCGGGAAAGCCCGCGCGAGCGGGAAAACGCCTCCGAGTGAGGGAAGCAGCAACATACATACACACGCACACACATCATATGCACATATGTATGTAAATATACGTACATATGAGCGAGAACATATTGCTCACTAGCGCAACTTCTGATTATAAATCTATGCATAAGCATTATCTATTATTAAGTGTTCGTGTATCTTCATCCATGTATTTCCACCCTTATCAATAGAACGCCCAGCTTTTCCGCATTTTGCCTTCTATCACACACACACACACACACACATACACACGAACGGACACACACACACACCTACACTAAAGAATGTCCTATATACTACAATTCCCCCAAGCTGTCTCTACTGTTTATATCCTTGTTTTGTTCTCTACCGAGGATTAACCTCTCATTGTAGTAGGCTTTACCTGACCCTACCTGTACGGACTTGTATGCCGCTCCCTCTTTACCCTTTTCAACTCATCACCTGACCCTACCAAAACAGTTTTTGTATGTATGTATGTTTGTGTGCATACGTGAGCGTTTGTGTATACGGACATGTGCACACTTACTGCATGTTCTTATGTTCTTATATATGTATGTATATGTATGCGTATGTATGTGCGTACGTACGTGTATATATGTATGTTCTGTATATGAGTAAGTAAAATAAATGTGTATATGTACTGTATATCACTTATGTCCTACTCTCATGGTTATTTTATGATAATTTGTATTCTGCACCTGCATCATTATTGTATGTATTTATTTTTTTTGTAAACTGAGCTTACCATCTTCATATCTGTACATCTCATGTTCATCCATTAAATTGTAAAATGTGTATTTTCAGCTCATGAGGCTGCCATTCTTTAATAAACCGTTTATTATTATTATTATTATTATTATTACTACCACCACGCTGCCTCTATCGCTCTTTCTCCTTAACTTTACACAATGCAGCTTATATTCTACTAATGATATAAAATACTTCCCGTTGTCACAGACGAAAACAAAGACCACCACTGGACTGTCTGTGACAATGCAAGCACAAGGAAAGAAAGAACAACATTCTCGGATAACTGTAGCCCATTTCAATGTCCCTGGCGAGCGTTAGTGGCTAACGAGAGGCGATTCTGCCCACACTGGTAGACGTCACACCCCGCCCAAGATATAGGATGCTCAATATTAGGCGAGCACCATATCTGACAAGGCAGAATGCCGACAAGACCCGCCACACCTAGCCACTCCACCAGAAATGAAATGCAAAGCTCAATTCTTACATAAAACAACATATTAGCATAAATCAAATCTTGTAACCCCTCTCAAACATAATAGTATAATTTTAGCCTGCTATGCTCCTTGAGCGAGCTTCACAGAGCCCAGTCTACTAAGTGAAAGACAGATTCAACTTAGGACTTTAGCTATAACATTGGCAACTTACAATTAACTATACAAAAGAAAGAGATTTTATGTGATTTTTTTTATTAAATTTTAATGTTGTTTTTGACGGCTGCTCTACAGGGGCAAGCCTGGTTTTTCTCCACTCTCAACACACACTGACTGAACGGCGAGGGTTCTCCTGCAAACATACCCTCCCGTGACAAACAATCAGACAAAACATTATCAGTGCCCTTAACATGCTACACATCCAACTTGTGTTCAGGCAGCAAAACAACACCTGGCACTGATAAACTGCCCAGTTCATCACAAGACTGGCACTTCTCTTCGCTCTCTCCGGCAACGGGGCCTGCCAATAACCTTTCACTAGTTCTACCTTCGTGATGAGCGAGGCAGCCCCGAAGCGGTCTATGGTGTCGTCAACTCTAGGCAATGGATAGGCGTCTGTCAGGGATAATGCACACACACTCTTGCAATCAACACACACACTGATTTTGCCACTCAACTCAGGTTGCAAACTCACTGGCAACGACCACTCACGATATCCCTTATCCCTCAGACCCTTTTTCCATATGTAGTTTAGCTCTGCTTTCACAACAGGCTGTCGAGCAGGATTTATACGGTAGGGAATTAACTTGAGCCTTGCACTGTCTCCAGCCTCCATGTCGGATTCTACCCCATACCTCAGGCCTGGAGAAGCAACAAACATGCGGATATACTGCCACAGCCTAGTAAACAACTTCTCTTGGCGCTCAGGAACAAGAGGTTGCAACTTATCTCGAAAAACAACATGCTCATTGCCCTCCCACAACCCAGCCGAGACCGCAGTTTCTACACTATAGTCTCCCTCCTTCTCCACCTTTGTTCCCAGAACAGCCAGGTCATGAGAGGGACAATCTGTACCACCTGTGCAGTCACTCCCATAGTTCATAATTGCAAAGGCTTCCCCGCCGATACCGTACATGCGCACCCCCGCATTCCTTACGACTACATCTGCCTGCGCAGCATCAGCTCCTTCAGCGACATGGCCAGATACAGTCGGTCTATGGTAGGGCTGTTGCATCTTACTAGAGCAGCATTGGGAGGCTATGCGACGACCGGGCACATCCACTCCACAGCCCACCTCACCAATCTGCTCAATGTCCTCATTCTGACCACCACCCTTGGCAGCCATGGGTCGACCCTGACCTGACACCCATGCCAAAGCCTCGTCGCCCACCTTGAACCACTGAAACAACGAGGCCAACGGTCTATTCACACTCAAGTGACCTGCCAGCGAAACCTCGTGCACCGCCTGAGTTGTGAGGCCCGGGTGCTCGGCACAAACAGTGGGGTATGAACTGAGCAGGGGTTGGAGTGCTGCACACTGCTGCTCAGGCAGCTGCTCTAGCGCTTCCACAGCCACCTGGCTCGTGTCCCCCGCCCACTGCTCCACCGAGACATGACAATCCCAACTCTCCTCCACCTGAGCCCCACTGCCCTCCTCTCCTTCTCCACCTTGGCCGCTGCAAGCCAACGCAGGGACAGTAGGCTGCTCAGGTGGTTGCCTCACAAACTCCTTCGCCAGGTTCACATGAAATGCCTCCCCGTCCTCGAGTTCAGTAGCTCCGTTCCCACAACTCTCCTCCACCTGGGAACTACTCTGTCGCAGAGTACCATCACGCCCTACCATGTCCCTAGGGGGGGACAGGTTCTGGGGTCACTCTGAAGCTCATCTTTGGTCCTAATACTGAGTTGCCAAGAAGAGCCGCTGGACCAAAACTCACAAAACTTCTCCCAACTTTAGCTTTCTCCTTCCGACCGTTCCTCCGCTGGTCTAGAGACTGAGGAATAGGCTGTGACACCTTAGATGCACGAGATCGGGTGACATCACACGCCATCTGCTGTAATTGACACCTCTCGACCAACTTCTGCCCCTCCCTACTCACGTCGGCCGCCCTCTCGGCACCGACTAAGGGTGGAACCTCAGAAGCAGGTACCGCAAAGTCGTTGCCGAGAAGAAGGTCGACACCCTCTACTGGCAGTTTCTCTACGATTCCAACATCTATCTCTCGTGTCACACCATCAACCTCCAGCTCCACTCGAACCAACGGGTATGACCTTGTATCATTAATACCCTGCACCACAACTACCCGTGCCGCGTTTATAGGTTTGCCTGTAAAGTTTTTCATCAGAGTCTGGGATGCACCTGTATCATGCAACAACTCCAACCCATGCTTGCAACCAGCCCAACTCACGCAGCCACGCCCTCTATGGTCGCAAAAAGCATCGCGGACAGGTTTCGAGCCTTCCGGACACTCCTTCACTGGCTGTGCCCCCGCATCTGACATATCACCCCAGGTAAATGCAGAAGACCTCAGAGACACCCCAATGTTGCTAGCCAAAGACACGACTTCTGTAGGTTGGTTACTAGGGCAGGAACGTGTAAAATGCCCCTTGTTATGACACTTAAAACACTCTACTTCACCCTTGGACTTCCCCTGAGGTGGGGAAGGGCCCTGACCTTTCTTAAACGGGACGGTTTTAGGTTTGTGATCAAAATTAGTATCATTGCTCTTAATTTCGTTAATAAATGTTGCATCACTGACTCGGGGGGGGTGGCGGGAGTGTTGCGCCCCTTGTTAACTGCATCGGTCCGTTGTGCAGACCCGCACCCACGAATCAGCGACATTCTCAGGTCAGCCATCTCAGCTGCCTTTTGTAGAGTTTTAGGTTATTTCTCTTTGAGGTTCAAAGTCAGGTCACCGCCTGTGCATTTAACAAATTGCACTAGAAGGACTAACTGTTCAAGCTCCTCGTACGTCGTCACCTTCTCTGACCTCAGCCAATTTCTCAAAGCATCAGACAGTTCCCGGGCATGTTCTAGAAAAGTGCACTCACGACCCTTCGTAACACCCCGAAACTTCAACCTATATGTCTCTGGTTGTAACTCGTACGCCCGCAGAACAGCTTCCTTCAATACCTCATAATCGATGCAAGACTCCAAGGGCAACGCATCATATGCCTTGAGTCCTTTGCCAACCAACCTAGAGGAAACAAGGGCTGCCCACTTAACCTCGGGCCATTGGTGCTCCCGGCACTTCTTCTCAAAACGCAGGAAAAACTCGGTGACACCCGACTCGTCAAATGCAGGGACTAACTTAAGAAGGTGCGATAAAGACTGATCAAGACCTCGATTCCCAGAACCGAGACGCTGCCCTGTCGACTCCACCCGAGACTTCTCAAGCTCTATGTCTGCACAGTACATGGTCTTTCTCTCCTCAGCAAGAATCTTAGCCATCTCAATCTGCTGCTTAGCCATCTCAAGCTGGTATTCCTGCTGCTTAGCCATCTTAGCCATCTCAAGCTGGAAGATCATATCTGGAGTTAAACCTTGAGGAGGAGGAGATGCAACAATTGGAGACCCACCCAGTGATCCACCCAGGGGCAAACCACGCTGCCAGTGACTATCGGCCTGCGGAAACGTCCTCGGCTCCGGAGCCCGAGGGGGCGCCATGGTAGGAGTCGAGTGGAATGGGGGCTTGGCCGAAGGTGCCCCAGCTCCCGCTCCACCCGAAGCCCCACGCACCCCACCGAGCACACAGGCCACCAGGTCACTTCTCGTCATGCTGCTAGTGCCAACATGCCCCATGACCGTGGCCAAACACTGGAGACCATACCAATCAATCCCCGACACCCGGTCAACAGTAATAGGCATCTCCAGAAACTCTCTTGCATCCTCCTCACTAGTTACTACTCTAATGCCTTCTAACAAACCCAGCTGCTGCACCTCAGAGTCTGCTTCCCGTACTGTGTCCTCACTGTGCATTGATCCGTCGTTCGACATAGTGTCCACCGAAAATTCTCAACGTTTATAAAAAAAAAGAAGTACCTAAACTATCATGGAGCACTATTCACTCAAAAAATGCTTGAAGACAACTCAAGTGCTATACTACGTTGCCCAAAACAAAATCTGTGTCCAAAATATTCCTCAAAAACAAATGTCCAAAAATCCTGCAATTATTTCTTAGTTCATTTGGTATGACGCCTAAGATAAGATACTAGGCAAGGTCACCATTTGTTATGACCGGGGCTATGAATAAAACAAGGACACTTAACCCCCCCAGACAGAAATAGTTAACTTACTGACGAGGAGGCGGACGACACGGTACTATCCCCACAATTGTCAAAATCTCACTGAGGGACCGTTAGAAGTCGGAGGAACTTGGGGTTGCCACCATTCGACAGATTTTGATCTAACTTACCTAACTTACTGAGCTCAATATGACGCTAGAGCGTCATATAAATTATTAGAGAGGTATTAAGATAAGTTCATATGACGCTCTAGCGTCATATGAGTATTTTGGCAAAAACCGTCATATGACGCTCTAGCGTCATATGAGACGGAGAGTGTCAATGATTGGACTAGTAATAGGGCACTATGCAACAACGGTACGCTAGATCCAAACCCTCGAACTTATATGCCGGCGAACAAAAACATCTATACCCTCCAGAGTTAATCTGCGATAACGGGGTATCCTTAACTGGGCATAAATGTACTCTACTTCAGGCTAACCCACACTGGTATAACCTGATAACAAACAAGATGCAAGTTACGTTAAAATGCATAAAAAGGAATCTATGGAAAGATCAATTAAATCACTGCAAGATTTAATACAATAAAAAGATGCTTCAATATAGTTACTCTAAATAAGAAATAGGAAGACCCCCATTGAGATGGAGAGACTGTGTAAGAAAGGCTTTGGATGATAGAGGAATGACTATAGATCAGGCAGGGGAAGTGGTGGTGGACAGGAGTGAATGGAGAATGCTTGTGAATGGTTGAGTGAACACCTGGTCATTTGGAGTAAGGGGTCGGGCGCAAGTTGGACTAGATAATAGTCCGTCAGGCGCCTGGCCCGGGGAGACGATTAATATGAAGGGTGTGTCTGGAAGTGTGGTGGGAGGGCTTGTGGCTTTGGCTCCGCTGCATGTCTGCCTGCCGAGATCGGAACCTCTCCGGGTGGTCAGGGGCCGGGGGAGTGCTGGAGCGACCTTGGTAACCCTGGTCTCTGGGTCTTCTCCTGGGTGACCTGGATGTGTGAGAGTTTGTGTTTTTATCTATGTTTATTTTTTTGTTTATGTTGTTTTTGTGTTTTCCCTGTTCTTGCTCTGTCTTGAGTCGGCTACCCCCAAAATGGGGATTGGGCCTGAGCATATAGATAGATAGATAGATAGAAATAACAATACTCTCTTCACTCCTATCTGAAAGAAAGTGAAGTATAGTCCTACAGCATAGACCTTCGAAGCCACTTCGAAGACCATCGAAGCCACTTACCTAAAAGCAGTGCAAGACTGCATACCATCGAAAACTCGGCGTCCAGGCCATAATAATAAGCCCAAATGGTGGAATAAAGATATTTCAAACTGCCTGCTTGCTAAAAAATTTGCTAATGATAGATTAAAATCCTCACAAAATGACGAAGAACGGCTGAAATTTGTAGAGCTACGACGCAAAGCCAAAAAGTTAATTAAGCAAAGTAAAAAGACCTTAGAGTTACATATTGCGAATCAAAGTAAAACAAACCCGAAAGAATTCTATAGTTATATCAGAAAGAAAAAAGTCGTTACTTCAACTGTTGGACCGTTAGTCGATGGAAATGGAGAATACACCAAAGACGGAGAACAAATGAGTAATGCCCTCAATACCTTCTTTGCATCAGTTTTTACAACAGAAGACCTCAATGATATCCCTACACCATCGCCGATTCAGATTGATAATTCAGATGTTCTAAGCATATCACGTTACAGAGAGAGAGAAGTATTGAATTGTTTAGATAAATCAAGGTAAATAAAACGCCTGGACCTGATACAATCTCGCCTAGAGTTCTAAAGGAAGCTAAGGATGAGCTCTCTAAACCACTGACATTACTATTCAATAAATCCTTGCAGTCTGGAACTATGCCGATCAGTGGAAGCTAGCCAACGTAACACCGATATTCAAAAAAGGCAGCAAATCCCTACCCAGTAATTATCGTCCAATTAGCTTAACCTCAGTTGTATGTAAATGCTAGAAACGGTCATACGAGACAGACTCGTAAAGCACTCAATTAGAGGAAAATAACATACTTAAAAGATACTCAACACGGCTTTCGTAAAAAAACGTTCTGTTTAACAAACCTCTTAGACTTCTTCCACGATATCCTCAACCTCTACGATGAGAGTAAAGCTGTAGATATTATATACCTGATTTTCAAAAGGCCTTTGACAAAGTTCCCCACAACGTTTACTGCTAAAACTAAAAAGCGCATGGGAATACAAGACGGTGTGTTGAAATGGATAGAAAATTGGCTCAGCGACAGAAAGCAAAAGAGTAGTCATAAACGGTATTTTAAGGCATCAAAATGGACCAATGTAAGTAGCGGGGTACCCAGGGATCGGTACTAGGACAATTCTCTTTCTAATTTTCAATCAACGACATAGATGAGGGTCTCACCTGTACAATCTCAAAATTTGCTGACGATACAAAATTGCAAATAGCGTACTCTCAAAAGAACAAGTTGACGATATGCAACACAATTAGATAAATTGTCATGTTGGGCCCAAAATTTGGCAAATGAGTTTCAATGCGGATAATAGATAACTGTAAAGTACTACATATCGGATACCTAAATGAGAAAGCAAACTATTCGATGAATGGCACTCAGCTTAAGAATGTAAACAGAGAAACCGATCTGGGGTAGTAAACAATATCGAGTAACCTAAACCGATGTCAACTATGTACAGAAGTTGTTAAGAAGGCAAACAAAATAATTGGCTTTATAGGCAGGTCATTTGAGCAGAAATCCAAAGAAGTTATCCTAACCCTTTACAATTCATTTAGTCCGCCCTCTTCTGGAATACTGCGTTCAATCCTGGTGCCTATTACCAAAACAGATATAAACAAAGCTAGAACGGAGTTCAACGTAGAGTTACCAAAATGATACCTAGCCTAAAGAAAACAAACATACGAAGAGCGTCTTAGAGAATTAAATCTATTTCCTTTAACCCAGCGCAGATTAAGAGCCGTGACTTAATTCAAGTGTTCAAAATCATCAAAGGCATCGACAATATGAAACTGTAGTAAGTACTTCACTATCGGCACCCAATCTAATTACACGCGGGGGGGGAAACGGTTGCAAAATTATTGGTAAATCTTTTAACTCACACGAATCTAAGAATTCTTCTTCAATCGAGTTGTCAACTTGTGGAATGGGCTTCCCCGAAACGTTATAGACTGCAATCACCGTGATTCATTTAAACTCCGCCTAGACAAATATCTCGCATCAAACCCGCGGACTGACTGCGTTTGTAAATGAATAACTTTATTTTATCCCCCCCTCAGATTACTAACCATCTGTCCCCTACTAACTTCCTAATCCTGCCAACGGACATAGTTACGTAGTACAGGGCAGTAATTCCCTTTCCAATGTTCCCTTACCCACTCTAAACCACTGTTTGGACACTTGATCCTCAGTGTTTTGGAGGACAAGCAACCTAGAAGGGTCACTAGATCTGTTGTTGCTTGATTTCTTTTGTACTCCTTTGTACTTTGTACCTGGAAACTTCTGAAGAAAGTCTGATGCTCATAAGATGCTCGTATCTTAAATATATAAAGGCAGGAGGCAGGACACCACACGTGTAGACTAAATACACTAAAAGATAGGACATATAATGTTAACTGACACGAGAATACTATAAAATAATGCGCAACGGTAGCAATGCTCGACACTAAAAGAAGTACTTCCTCATCAACGAAACAGTCTGCTATGGCTGTGCAACTCAACAACAACCTAGACTAATAAATGCTGTGAATAATAATGCGTACATATAAAAGAGCTTATATTAATTACTAATAAGTGTCTACTCGATTAATAATGTCTAGCTGGAATACTCTAGGTAAAGAACTGTGGTTGAGCAAGACAGGCTCGTAGCCTAGAGATGTCCTTAAGACTGCATCCTTTAAGTTACGTTAATTGACTAGGATGCTCTCTTGATAGATCCAGATCACAAGTATCTGGTTCTATCCTAGTGACCCTCTAAAGACAAGCAATGAGGCAGCAAAGTGTGGAACTGGAACAGGCTAAAACCCTCAGTCAACACAATGCTGCACACGTAAAGAACGCAAGCGAAAAGACAACACAGGCTACCACAGGACCGGTCGAAGTCGTGTAGGTATAAGCAAACCATACACACATCGGTGACGACGACTACAGTTACCTTATCCCAGTCTAGCATTAAATCAAAGAGCAGAAACACTAAATCAATAATGGAGACACACTAAGTTCCCAACCTCTACTAACTAAGAACCCTCAAAACCTATTCTAAGTACATGTAAATATTTCAGAGGACGGCGCATACAATACAATGGGCCGGCTATGGAAACCGTATGCAGAACCCAAGGGGACAAGAAATTGAATAAAGGTGAGAAGCAATGGAAAAGAAGAAGGTCAGAGAGAGAGACAGTGGTAAAAGGGGTGATCGGGAGAGAGTATGCAAAGGGATGTTAGAAGCATGCGCGCCTAGCCTGTCCTGAGGAGAACAGCTCCCGTGGACCCTCACACAGGAGGTAAGTCACACAGGAGCCCAAAAAGGCGCGATGGGCGGCCAATCACGGGCCGATACGTCACAAGGCAGCAGGCCCCCTAGGACGCGCCAGGAACCGCCAGCCAATCAAGGGCGCGGGAAAGCCCGCGCGAGCGGGAAAACTCCTCCGAGCAAGGGAGGCAGCAACATACATACACACGCCCACACTACCACCACGCTGCCTCTATCGCTCTTTCTCCATAACTTTACACTATGCATCTTATATTCTACTAATGATATAAAATACTTCCCTTTGTCACAGATGAAAACAAAGACCACCACTGGACTGTCTGTGACAATACGAGCACAAGAAAAGAAAGAACAACATTCTCGGATAACTGTAGCCCATTTCAATGTCCCTGGCGAGCGCTAGTGGCTAACGAGAGGCGATTCTGCCCTTGCTGGTAGACGTCACATGGTGTACAGGCCTCCACATCAAAATGTTGAAAAGGATGAACTTCTGTACACAACTTTGAGTGCTGTTATTGAGGGTAATACCAGTGTGATTTTATGTGACTTCAGTTGCCTAGTAAACTGGGATTTAAGAACTGCCGATGCTGAAGGTAGGCGTCTTGTGGATTTTACTAACGATAACTTTTTGACTCAGTGGGTGAACGAGCCAACTAGAGGCTCAGTATTCACTAGGGAAAATACCAGTGACATGCCAAGTTCACGACTAGTGCATGAGGGTGAAATTCTTAGCAGAATTAGATGTACCCCAGAGGAGGTAGCAAAAAGAATAGATAAATTAAATAGGTTCGAGTCATCAGGTCCAGATGGCTTTCTTCCCCGAGTTGTATAAAAAAGCGTGAGATGAAATCGCACCTTTCTTGGCAGACATCTTAAAAAAATCACTAGAAAATGGAGAGGTCCCTGAAGACTGGAAACTGGCCAATGTGATCCCAATCTTTAAGAAAGGGGATCATGAGTGTCCCAAGAATTATCGGCCAATTAGCTTGACTTCTATCATAGTAAAACACTTAGAAGGGATACTAGTAGACAAGATAGTTGACTACCTAGAAATCCACAATTTAATTACAGATTCCCAACATGGATTCAGGCGACACCGATTATGTCTTACCAACTTGTTGGAATTTTTCCATGAAATATTGAGTGAGTATGACGAAAGTAGAGCCATAGACATCCTTTACTTAGATTTTCAAAAAGCTTTTGACGAAGTGCCTCATTGCAGGCTAATGTCAAAAGTGAGTGCGCTAGGTATCGATACAGAGGTCACAAATTGGATAGAAAGTTGGCTAACAAGTAGACAACAACGAGTGGTAATCAATGGTGTTTATTCTGAGTGGACTGCAATCATTTATGGAGTTCCACAGGGATCTGTCCTTGGCCCACTTCTGTTTGTCATATATGTCAATGACATAGATATTGATCTGTTGAGTGTGATCTCCAAGTTTGCAGATGACATAAAACATGAAATGAATGTGAAAGACCCCACAGGGGTTGAACAGCTCAGGATGGACCTCAACAGACTGGGTGAATGGTCGGAGACATGGAAGATGCCTCTAAACTTGGAAAAGTACAAAGTGATGCATATCGGCCAAGCAAGCCTCAAGTCAGGCTATTCACTATTGGGAATGCCTCAGGAAGTGACTGACTTGGAAAAGGATTTGAGTGTTCTGATTAGCAGTGACCTAAAGTTTTCCAAGCAGTGCATTGAAGTAGAGAAGAAAGCTAAACAATTATTGGGCTATATTAAGAGGCAATTTAAGTATCGAAATAAGGAAATAATCGTTACGCTTTACAACGCTCTGATACGGCCTCTCCTGGAGTGTGCTGTTCAATTCTGGTCTCCAGCACTCAGGAAAGATATAGAGCGACTAGAAAGAGTACACACTAGAACTACAAAGCTTATTCCATTGCTTAGAACTGAGTTATGAGGACCGGTTGAGCGCTCTTAATCTCTTTTCGTTGGAGACACGCAGACTACGAGGTCAGCTCATTGAAGTTTTTAAAAAACTTAATCATGTTTTAATGGGTTTGACAACGTGGATTATAGCAAAATATTTAGCCTCAATATAATTACAACACGCAACCATATGGCTGGAAATTAGAATTGAAAAGGTTCAGCACTAGCTTCTGTGGAAACTTTTTCACCGGTAAGATATGTTCTACCTGGAACAAACTTCCCTCCTAAGTTGTAAATAGTTCTTCAGTAGAGCAGTTCAAGAAGAGAGTAGATAGTATTTTGCACACTCTGTAAAGAGTGTAGTGCACTAAACAGTATATCTCCTTCCACTTCGAGTATCTCCTCGGAATGGACCGCAAGGTCTCTGAGATACTAACTATTCCTTGTAACTCTCTGTCTCTCTCTCTCTCTCTCTCTCTCTCTCTCTCTCTCTCTCTCTCTCTCTCTCATACAGTATATATATATAAATATTGAGTATATAATTATCACAGATACACGTGAGCCACTAAATGTTTCTAATCTCTCAGTGGGGTTCGAACCGCCGACCGTCAGGGCGATAGCCGACGCCGGGGTGTAGTTGATTAAAGCATCGGCTATCGTCCTGACGTGGGGGGGTTCGAACCCCACTGAGATAATAATTATTAGAAACATATATATACCGGTATATATATATCTATATATATAATGTATATATATATATATATATATATATATATATATATATATATATATATATTCTTCCTTCCTTCCCCTACCTATCTGGCTAGCTCTAGCTCTAGCTCTCTCGGTACTTTTTCTGTCTCCGTCAGACAGGCTCTTTGTCTAGCTCTCTTGCCTCTCGCTCTCGCTCTCTCTCTCTCTCTCTCTTTGTCTAGCTTTCTCCCTCTCTCTCTCTCGCTCTCGCTCTCTCTCTCTCTCTCTCTCTCTCTCTCTCGCTACGTGCGTCAAGGGAACAAAAGGAAAGTTATCTATAGCGAGCTTTCCGTCCATAGAATAATAAGTTATCTGGTAGTTGGGCGAAAATATGTACCTTTCTGAAAGTTACTAGCAAGTTACTGAGTATATTTTCCTTAGAGTCGTGAACAGTTAGACATATTCAAGGTGTAAAGGTTTGTGTATGTTTGTTTTCAGCTGAGGATAAATTGCCTTGTCCTAGTATACAGTAAGTGTAATACTTTAAAGCAATGGTTTATGCTCGGGTTAGAGAGCAGAGAGTAAAATATAGGCGTATTTACACAAAGGATTTTTCAGCAATTATGTTATGCCCGTTTCTGAATACAAATTATCCCCTTGCAGTTTATTCTGGCTATTATTAGACGATTCCATTCAGATTAGAAAGGGTATATGGAAGTCAGACGGTTATTTGAGATAGTGTTTACCCTTTCGGTGCCCATAGATCCCTCCTAAGTTGCATAATAGCCAGTCAACATGCATTACTATCTTCAAGTGGTTAACCTTTTGAAGATTATGACGTATTTGGACAGTTTAGTCTGGTTATCATTAGACGATTTTAGAAAGTTTACGAAGGATCTGTGGAAATTATATGGGTAAAGACTATCTCATTTAACCCTCTGACTTCCATATACCCTCCCAAATCTGAATAAAATTGTCTAATAATAGCCAGAAAAGAAGTGCGTATCGGATCTTGAAAGGGTTAATATGCTGCTATAAGAATTCCATCTCCTATAAACTATGAGCATCCACCCCAGGTCTAGTTGCCAATTCCAGTGCAAAATTGCCTACAAATATTGATAAAATTAAGTTGCTGATCAAAGGTTATGGAGTACAGTCACGGGGTATAGTTTAGTTATGGCTCCAATTTGTTTATCTTTTGTATAATGCCTGAAGAGTATAGGGTATGTGCGTGGGTTTGAGAGGCGAAAGAGTGCGTTCTCTCTCTCTCTCTCTTTATATATGTAAATATATATATATATATATATACATATATAATTATTTCTACATACTGATTCATAGAAAACGCACTTATTCGCCTCTCTCACACACATTCCAAACTCTTCAGGCGCCTGAGCATTGTATTTAGTTTTCTTTAATCTGTTGTTATCTATTTTATATGTCTTAATTTTGGAAAAGGTTCGGGAAGATCTGTAATAAGAGAAAACATTATTAATCATCGAACATTGCAAGGTATGCCTGTACGAATCGAAAGCAATGTTATATATCAGAATCAAAATACATTTACACTCACGCTTAGTAAAATTTGCTCAGGGGTGGGTCCTTCCTTCCCCTACTCCACCCTGGGCAGGTGGAAGGGGGGAGTCATGTCCATGGCTACCCCCACCTTCCACCCTCAAACTATCCCTAACTCCCCCACCTTCCTTCTCTAGCTGGCAGTTAGTAATTAGCGACGATTGTTTGTTAAACCATCATTGCACATGCTTACAATGGCCAACATTGATACAAATATTAGGAATTTATTAATACAATATACTGTATAATTGTATTCTCAAAATGAGTCTCTATACACAACGTGGGTTACAAGAATCTCGGCTGTAGTGATCTTCTGATACTCTCTCTCTCTCTCTTATTGTGGAATGGGCTTCCCCGAGACGTTATAGACTGCAGCACCGTTGATTCATTTAAATTCCGCCTAGACAAATATCTCGCATCAAACCCGCGACTGACTGCGTTTGTAAATGAATAACTTTATCCTCCCCTCAGTTACTAACCCATATGTCCCCTACTAACTTCCTAGTCCTGCCACGTTAGTGGCAGGGCAGTAGTTCCCTTTCCAATGTTCCCTTACCCACTCTAAACCACTGTTTGGACACTTGATCCTCAGTGTTTTTGGAGGACAAGCAACCTAGAAGGGTCACTAGATCTGTTGTTGCTTGATTTCCTTTGTACTCCTTTGTACTCCTTTGTACTCTCTCTTAACACGCAGATTTCGAGGTCAGTTCATTCAAGTTTTTAAAATATGTAATGGGTTTGATAATGTGTGTCATAGCAAAATGTTTAGCCTCATTATGAATACAATACGCAACTAAAGCTGGTAGTTAGAAATGAAAAGGTTCAGCACTAGTATTTATGAAAACTGCTTTCCATTTAAGATCTGTTCTACCCGGAACAACATTTCCACAGAAATTGTAAACATTTTCTCAGTTGAACAGGTAAAGAAGACATGTTAGTATTTTGCACACTCTGTAAGGAGTGTAGTCCTATACTCAAACCTTACTAAAAGTTCACACCGACTTTGATAGTAATTTGTATCGATTTCTACATTATTTTTGATTGAAAAAAGTGTATAGGCCACATAGAAATAAATGCAGACCGTTTATAGTATGTATGGTATTGAATAAATGGGAGTAACTGATTGAACTGATAAACAAAGCAATCAATAACAACCACAACACTATTTCAGCCAATCTTTGCCTTTAGTTCTTTCCTTTTATGATATAAAAGCCTGACTGTGTAAGTAATTTGAGAACCTAGGACCAGATCGTAGAGGGCACGTTGATGTGTATTGCAATAATGGTGAACATAATATCCTGAATACCGTATGAAATTGGATTTAATTACGGTATTATTATATTGAAATCACATCAAGTCTCGATCGTAGAAATGAGAAAGAGACACACACGCAGAGAGAGAGAGAAAGTGGGAAGGAAAAGCACAAGACCACTACAGCCAAGATTCATGTAACCCACGTTGTGTATAGAAACTCATTTTGAGAATACAATTATACAGTATAATGTATTTATAAATTCCTATTAATGTTAAATCCCAGCCATTGTAAGCATGTGCAATGATGGTTTAAAAATTATTTGCAATACATGAGAACAATCATCGCTAATCACTAACTGCCAGCTAGAGAAGGAAGGTGGGGGAGTTGGGGATAGTTTGGGGGTGGAAGGTGGGGGTAGACTAGGACCCGACTCCCCCCTTCCACCTGCCCATGGTGGAGTAGGGGAAGGAAGGGCCCACCCCTTAGCAACTTTTAGTACGCGTGAGTGTACATACATAATTGTTAGTTACGAGCGAGGCTCGAACCCATAACATAAAGAAACATTCCACTAAAACCACAAAACGAGGACTTAGTACTTAGCCTCACAAAATGCGGTAAATATTACAATCATTTTCAGTCAAGAAGAAGTGGCATGTTAAACTTCCACAAAACTAGCGACTATCTTTGTAGTCACTAAAACCTTGGTAGGTGAAAAATGTGGCAAGTTAATAAAATATCAGTTGATATCAAATGGCTGTTATAGCCTAAAACCCCCAAAGATATTCCTTTCTCATCACTCGTTCAGAATTAGTTATCTTTAATTTCTTTGACTAAGATTTATCCCAACAATCAAAAGAATAATATATTAGCACAAAGGTAAAATATAAAGAATATGCAAAATAAAATTATATTTTATTTACATGATTAATTATACACAAAAGTTAATTCCAGTGAAAATATCAAAGTGAGAAACATTGAAGTGAAAGAATGAAGACACTCTTAAGAAAAATAATACATAGTTACATAATTACCCTCCAAGAGAGTAAGTGAAAGCAATCAATAAACATAGAAAAATCCTTGGCTATAATTATTCAACTCATGGTGATTCTTTTACAAACGAACTCAGGGCAGGTCAGCTTTAGATGGTGGTGGAGGTTACACTACCATCCTCAACAGAGTTGCCAGGCCCGCATGAGCTCTTCTCGCCCAATTCCATCCAAAAAGTCGCCCAAAAGTCGCCCAATTTGTCGAAAGTACCCCCTACGCCCGACCCCTTCGTTTTGTTTTACCATTTTCACCCCACTTTTTCTTGACAAATATTATTGTAGGCCTATTGTGTTTTTTTTTTTTTTGTTTTTTTTTTTTTTTTAAAGACATGGCTATAATTAAACTTAACCTATAGCCTACCTATATTATTATAAGAAAATAAAAACATAAGATCGCGGGAAAATCCATAAGGCCATGCAGCCCTTATGAGGCAGCTTCCATTCACACCCAGCCCATATCTTCCATATGGGAATCCAACTTACGTTTGAAGCTTTCAACTGTTCCTGAGCTCATCACTGCTCTGGGCAGTCCATTCCACATGTTAACAACTCTATTCCCAAACCAGTGCTTTCCTATATAGGCTATCTTTCCTAAATCTAAACTTATATAACTTGAAACCGTTCTTTATCTTTAATACCTCATTTATATATCCTCATACGATAAGTTTCTATTATGTATCCTTTTCGTAATTCTTCTTTGGGCTGCCTCTAAACTAAGGGTCGATCTATTATGTAATAAGGGCACCAAAATTGGACAGCATAGTCTAAATAGGGTCTTACTTGTGTTAAGTATAGCTTTAACTTCTTTAAGAAAACTTCAGCAGTCCTGTTGCTAACACTCCTAGATATGAATCCTAGAACTCTATTTGCCCTGTTCCTAACACTTATAGGACTACATTGTTTTCTGGGTTTCAGATCATTACTATATAGCACCCCCAGATCCTTCTCACACTCTGAGTTATCCAATTCTACATTTTCTATTTTCTATTTCGCTTCTAAATTACGATTTCCAATCCTTAATACCTTACATTTGTCTACATTGAAACTATCTGCCAATTTATGGACCACTCATGCACATAATCGAGATCCTTTTGAAGACATTCCCTGTCGCCAGCTGACTCTTATTATCCTACCCATTTTAGTATCATCAGCAAATTTACTAATCCTACTGTTTATGCCTGAGTCATCATCATATATATTTTCTAAAGCGAAATGTATTCAATCTATCTCTCTTTCGAGATGGGCTGGCAGTGAAAGGGATCTAGCTGTCATGATGGTACAATCAAGATACATAGACTAGTCTATGTATCTTGGGTACAATATAGGCTCTCTGCAGATTCCCGTTTTCTTATTTTTCTCTCTCTGCTGCACTAAGCAATCTCTCCTTCCACTTCGAGCATCTCCCCGAAATGGACCAGCGAGGTCATTGAGATACTAAATATACCTTGTAACTCTCTCTCTCTCCCTCGTTGAAGTAGGATGTTGGACAGTTTTAAATTAATATGAATTTTGGACCCTCCCTAAGTCCCTCAACCTTTAACGGGTGCATGCTAATTGCTGTATGTATAGTCTCGCCCACGGTCTTAAGAAGCCAGATCAGAGAGCAAGCCAATATCGACACATAGCACAAAAAAATTGGTTTCCCCTGTTCGACTATACTCCCCTGGCTCACGGCTGGCAGCTAGTCTGTGCCTATTTTCATCCTCGATCATGGTATATTTCATATTTATTAGCTAGATATGATTTTGGTAGCATTGATGCATTCATATTTAAATAATTAATGAAAATGTAAACGAAAACTACTGATTGTTATGCTGAAAATACGAAATATTCAAAAATCGCCTAAAAAGTCGCACATTCTAGTCAAAGTCGCCCAAAAAGTCGCAAGTCGCAACCCCTCGAAATTTGTCGCACATTCTCTCCAAAAGTCGCCCAATTGTGCGACAAAGTCGCGGACTTGGCAACTCTGATATTCCTCAAGCAGGCGGTACGGTTTACATACCTTGAGCTCACCTGGCTCTGATACCAACTTCTCTAACTGTATTAATCTCAACTCATTATATACTTGCTGAATTAAAGTATTACTTTTACTAAGAACTCTATGATATATTTTGTAATCAATACTTATGATTAGAAAAGCCTAATACATTTTTACCTAGTTATAATTCAACTCATTCGTACGTCAGGCAACGAAGGAGAGAAAGAGAGTTGGAGGAAAGGAGGTAAAGGGGGGGGGGGTGTAAATTGAGTAGGAGTATGTGTGTAGAGGAATAGGGGGGAGAATGAAATGTGGGGATTAGTGGAAGAATAGGGGGGGGGGGGGTGAGGAGGAAACTGCTTCTACTACCACACCACACTGATTGCTACACTCTGGAACAAAAATATCTTCCTATATAGGCTAGTAAGCTGTCTACAGGTCGAATTAATTATACCAGGCTCATAACACTGCATACGATATTCAATCATAAATAATAAAAGATCCCATCCACCATAATAAGCACAATACCACAGATACAACCAGTGACACTTGAATAAAATAGAAATCCCTAACATAATGTACATAGGAGAGTGGGACAAATGAACCCCTATCGGTCAGAGTGGAAAGAAGGGTGTTATCCTTGTATGGACATGTTAAATTAATGGGAGATAAAAGGCTTGCACAGAGAAGTGCCAAGAAATTATGTGGGCGGGCATTGTGGTGTGCTCCCCTGCGTGTCTACCTGCTGAGACTGGAACCTCTCCAGTTGGTCTGGAACCTGGGAGTCTTACGCTGGGGACCCCAAATATAGGCCTTGATCTATTGGTCTTCTGTTGGACGATGTACATGTGTGTGAAATTTGATCTAGCTATCACACACACTCACACACACACGCTATCTAGCTATCATGGGCACAGAGCATTTCAACACCGAATGCAAAATATATATACAGTGTACAATATATACTCAAAAACGAACAATATTTCTGCAAAATAATATGATCACGGGCAGAGCAAGAGATTAAGAATTGTCCGAAACTTAATCAAACATACAAGCGAACTAAAGGGATTGAGGAAAAAAATGTTGACATTTCCAAAACAAATCAGTCAATTTTTTCAACAATACTAGAGCGTGGAAACGAGAAATGTATGTTAAATTTAAGATATTACCCGAATTTGTCAGAATATACTCTTCTGTCTTGGTTGCTGATACTCAAACATATGAACGTAGAAAAATATAAATATTCAAAAGGCGTACCGACCCATACAAGGCAGATCCCCTTTTCCCTACAGTTCTACTATGCTCTGTTCCAAATAGGTAGGCCTGAAATCTAAACCATAACCTCTGTAATTAAAAAAGGGCGTGAGCAAATGGGCTGTAAATGTCCACACCTATTCCTGACTGACCCTTCCCAAATGGTAAACATTTCTCGATTAATTTAGTTGTTTGTTAGCTATAGAGGTTAATGTTCAAGAATTTTGGCCTACATATTTGGAACGGAGTATATAGTAGTTCTGACCTACATTCTGACTTAATCCCACTATAACCTATATTCTCTACACTATATAAATATTATACCTACCTAAGAACATCTCCCACATATAATTACAACAAATATTCCAATAATGAAAATAGTAATAATAATAATAATAATAATAATAATAATAATAATAATGATAATACAAATAATATAAATAATAATAATTTTCAAAATGCAAATTACGCAATACCAACATAAACCACAGATATACTCACATATATATATATATATGAAATCTCCATCTTAGGAGATTTCAATGCTTACCACTGTCAATGGCTCTCCTCTCACACTACTGACCAACCTGGTGAACAAGCCTACGTCTTTTCTATCATAAATGACCAAGAGTAGCTGGTCCAGCAACCCACCCGTATCCCGAATCGCTTCGGAGGTCGGCCCAACATTCTTGACTTATTTCTTACTTCTAACCCTTCTTCTTATACTGTCAATCTTTTCTCTCATTTGGGCTCCCCCGACCATAAACTTATCTCTGTTACCTGTCCTATCTCTTCAGTACGGCTACCCGATCCTCCCAGCCGGCGGCGCTTGTCGACTAGGAGGCTCTCCGGCAGTACTTCTTTGATTTCCCATGGAATGACTTCTGCTTCCGTGGCCGAGGACCCTCGGAGAGTGCTGAACGCATTACCGAGGTAATTCTCTCGGGCATGGAAGCGTACATTCCATCTTCTTTCTCCCAGTCTAATGCAAAACAAATCTTGGTGTATTCACACTTGCTCTACTGCTGTCCACAACAAGGAGGAAGCATTCAAACGGTACCGACGCCTTAAAACTCAAGAATCTTATTCTTATTATGTTTCTGCCTGGAATCAAGCCAAATATCTTCTTCGACTTGCCAAGCACTCTTTAATCAATAAAAAATGCACTGACCAATCCAACTCAAGCTCTTCCCAAGCTTTCTGGCATCTAGCCAAACACCTCCCCAACAATTTTTCTTCCTCGTCTTTCCCTCCCCTTTTCCACTCTAATGGCACAACCATCACTTCTTCCTCTGACAAATCTGAACTCTTCGCTCAAACTTTTTCTAGAAACTCTACCTTGGATGATTCTGGTACTATTCCTCCCTCTCCAGCCCCCTCTCTCCTACTTATGCCTAATATTCTAATCTCTTCTAAAGATGTACTTTCTACCCTCTCTGGGCTTAATACTAAGAAGACGTACGGTTCGGACGGTGTTCCTCCTGTTGTACTCAAAAACTGTGCGTCCATGCTGACCCTCTGCCTAGGCAAACTCTTCCTTCTCTGTCTCTTCTCTAACGTTTTCCCTTTTTGCTGGAAGTTTGCTCTCATTCAACCTTTCCCAAAGAAGGGTGACCGCTCTCAACCCTCCAAATATCGCTCTCATCTCTTGTATCTCTAAAGTTTTTGAAACTATTCTTGTTTCCAAATTTCCTAAGCATTTCTCTTCTCATAATCTGCTCTCAGATCGCCAGTATGGCTTCCTTAAGGGTCGCTTTACTGGTGATCTTCCTTCATATCTTGCTAACTCTTGGTCATCCAACTTTCGGAACTTCGGTGAGACTTCTTCTGTTGCGCTAGACATATCTAAGGCATTCGATAGAGTCTGGCACAAATCTTTAATTTCCGAAAATTAATGCCCTCCTTCGATTTCTTTCCTTCCATCTGTGCCTTTGTCTCTAATTTCCTTTCCGGCCATTCCATAGCTGCGGTTGTGGAAGGCCATCGCTCACTTCCTCATCCTATCAACTCCGGTGTTCCTCAGGGTTCTGTCCTATCTCCTATTCTCTTTCTAATTTTCATAAATGATCTTCTCAACTGTGCATCCAGTCCCATCCATTCATTCATTGTATCCTACCCAGAAGAGGAGTTCCCAAGGAATGGATTGGTGTCAATTGCCGTTTGGAGAAATATTGCAAAGAAAAAGCAATACCATTCATTGATAACTGGGATAGTTTCTATGGGAGAGATGGGATGTACGCAAGGGATGGGGTTCATCTTTCACGGTTAGGGGTTTCTACATTAGCTAGTTCTTTAGATAGGGTGGTTGTGGGGTTTTGAACAGAAATATTGAGAGTGTAAATGAGAGGTTAATTGGAACAATTTTAGCGTCAGGCGAAAGCGATAAGGATATTCAGTCTCATGCTAAAAATGATGACTATAATGCAAATAATAGTAGTGATGGTGCAACAGAAGATGGAAATGTCGCTAAAAACAAAGGTAAATTAGGTATAAAGAAAAGATGTAAATTGAGAGTATATTACACAAACTGTAGGAGTCTATGTAACAAAATGAACGAACTTAGAGCCCTTGTTAGCAAAGAAAATATAGACATAATAGCGCTAACTGAAACGTGGATTAATACAGAAACCAGGCATTTTTTAGCAGAATTTGATATACCAGGATATAGTTTGTTTAAATATGACCGAACAAGTAAGAGGGGTGGCGGTATAGCAGTGTTTGTCAGGAGTACATTAAAAAGCTGTATTAAATCAGGTATTAGACTAAATAACGATAATGAAAGTGTTTGGGTAGAGGTTAACGAAGGTAGTGAGACCATAGTTATTGGAGTTATGTATAGACCGCCAAATATGAGTAGAAATGACGGAACGTCATTATGGGAGGAAATTAAATGGCATCAAGGTTTAGCAATGTGTGCATTATGGGGGATTTTAATTTTCCGAATATAGATTGGCAGCATCAAATAGGAGACTCTGATTCTGAGGAGTTTATAGAGGTAGTACAAGATAGTTTTTTATTTCAATTCATAGATACGCCGACTAGAGGTAATAATATTCTCGATTTAGTTTTCAGTAACAATGAACATATGGTAAATAATGTAGAGATAGGGGACCACCTAGGAAATAGTGACCACAATTCTGTGTATTTTAATATACAATGGAAAGGTAATACCAGAGAGAATACAACATTAATACCTGACTTTAGAAAAGCCAATTATGGTGGGTTAAGAAGAGCCCTATTAGCGGACCCTATGGTCAAAAAATTAAGTCGATCCAGGTGTCCAAATGAGTGTACCCCTTCTCAGGCACCTGTCATCTTAAGTCAGGAAGAGACGTCAACCTTGGTAGATACATACGATAATTTTATCAAGTCAGTATTCAATGCACAAAAAAATACATCCCCAAAAGAAAATTTAGATCAACACAGAACCAACCCAAATGGATGAATAATAGACTATTAGATCTTCTAGGACAAAAGAAGAATATATAGAAAAATTAGAAAAGGCGAAATTCACCTACTTGCTTACTATCAGAATCTATCAAGACAGGTAAAAAAGGATATTAGGAAAGAAAAAAGAAATTATGAAATTAAGGTTGCCAATGACTCAAAAAATAATCCTAAAGCTTTTAACCAACTATATAAATCCAAGGTTAGAGATGTAATTGGTCCCCTTAAAACTTCGATAGGAGAAATGACAGAAAATGATTTAGAAATGTGCAGTACATTAAATTGTCAATTTCTTTCCGTTTTCACTAATGAAAATTTGGCACAGTTTCCAGAAGTCCGTAAGGTATATAGCGATAGTATAGAAAATAGGTTAAGTACGGTTACTATAAGTAGAAATGATGTGCTTAAGGAAATTGACAGACTGAAACCTCATAAATCGCCTGGTCCTGAGGAGGTATATGCTAGAGTATTAAAAGAATGTAGGGATGAGTTAGTTACCCATTAACATTTTTATTTAACAAGTCATTGGAGACAGGTATAGTTCCAGAAGCTTGGAAGCTTGCAAACGTAGTTCCGATCTTCAAAAAAGGTGACAAATCAATAGCATCCAATTACCGTCCCATTAGTCTTACATCAATCATAGGAAAGCTACTAGAGTCAATTATTGCTAGTAAAATTAGAAACCACTTAGATACATTTAATTTAATAAATTCTTCTCAGCATGGATTCACTCAGGGACGTTCTTGCCTTACTAATTTGCTTAGTTTTTTCTCAGAGGTATATGAAGCAGTAGATAATGACAAGTCATATGATATAATATATTTAGATTTCAGTAAAGCTTTCGACAGAGTCCCCCATGAGAGATTGATGAGAAAGGTTGAGGCGCATGGAATAATTGGTAGGAAGCAGAGAGTCAGCATAAATGGTACGAAGTCAGAATGGGGAGCAGTCAAAAGTGGTGTCCCCCAGGGATCTGTATTAGGTCCTCTGTTGTTTGTTATACATAAATGACCTTGATTTAGGTATAACTAGTAGGATAAGTAAATTTGCAGACGATACAGAACAATTGATTCAGATTGAGATATAGAGTGCCTCCAAAGGGATCTAGATACCTTACCCGAATGGTCGTAAATTGGTTTAACATTGACAAATGCAAGGTATTAAAGATAGGGAAGATGCATACAAATGTTAAATATAAACTAGCTAATGTGGAATTAGAAAACTCGAATTGTGAGAAAGATCTAGGTGTGTTTGGTAGCAATGATTTGAAGCCTAGACAACAGTGTATAAGCGTTCGAAACAAGGCAAACAGGATTCTCGGGTTCATCTCAAGGAGTGTGAGTAACAGAACAGCTGATGTTATCTTAAAACTTTACTTGTCATTAGTGAGACCCCATATGGATTATGCTGTTCAATTTTGGTGTCCTTATTACAGAATGGACATAGATTCATTGGAGAGAGTACAACGTAGAATGACAAAAATGATCCATAATATTAGAAATCTTCCGTATAAAGAAAGGTTGAAGAAATTAGGCTTACATTCGTTAGAGAGACGCAGAGTTAGAGGGGATATGATAGAGGTGTTCAAGTGGGTTAGTGGGATTACCAAAGGGGACATGACAAATGTACTAAAGCTCAGTGATAGCGAAAGAACTCGTACCAATGGTTTCAAATTAGATAAATTTCGTTTCAGAAAAGATATAGGCAAATATTGGTTTGGTAACAGAGTTGTAGATGGGTGGAATGGACTACCAAGTGCTATAGTGGGATTAAAAACGATAGGGAGCTTTAAGATAAAATTGGATAAGCATATGGACGAGAAGGGTTGGGTGTGAAGGGGGATCAGCAGGGTTGGGCCAATCAGCGCTCTGCAGACCCGTAATCCTGCGTTAATCTCTAACCGTTTTGGTAAGATGATCCTCAGGGTATTAGAGTGTTGAGCCTATAATTGGGCTTTGTAATTGGGGTTGTGTGGGACAGGGATCTGCCTTGCTTAGGCCAATCGGCTTTCTGCAGACTCCCATTTTCTTATGTTCTTATGTTCATATGCAGACGACTCTACCTTACACCACTCAATTAGTTTTCCAGAACGCCCCAGCCATCAGTCCCTCAAAAGCAAACGTATTGTAGCCATAAACACTTATCTTCTGATCTAGCTACTATTTCCAATTGGGGTAGAGAAAACCTTGTTGCATTTAATGCTTCCAAGACTCAATTTATCCATATTACTAACCGTCAGGAACCCCCAGAGGACTATGCCTTATTCTTCAACACTACAAAAATCAACCCTTCATCTTCTCTTAATGTTCTCAGTGTCTCTTTTTCTTCTGCTCTCACTTGGAAGGACCATATTACCAGTCTCGCTAAGGCAGCCTCTCAGAAACTGAGTGTGCTCAACCGCCTCCATGGGTTTTTTACCCCTGTGCAGCTTCTTGCTCTGTACTGGGGCACAGTGCATCCTTGTATTGAATATTGTTCACATGTGTGGGGAAGATCCTCTCACACCGCACTCCTAGACAAAGTAGAAAGGAAAGCCTTTCGTATCATTAACTCCCGTCCACTCACCAACTTTCTGCAATCTCTCTCTCTTCGCCGCAATGTTGCATCTCTCTCGCTATTCTATCGCTACTACAATAATCAGTGTTCCTCGAAGCTTTCCCAGTGTATACCACCTCCTATATCCATGAGCACGTATATACAGCATATGTGGCAATCAAATGAGGAAACTATAATAACACCAGACGACGATACTGTTGCTATAGTAGAATAATGGCTCTTTGAGCAGTATGTATTGCCTTACCAGTGGTTGTCCCCTTATTATTATTATTATTATTATTGAAATACCACAGGAACGAAAATTCCTGGAGCGAAACTTCCACCCCCAACGAGATCCCTCTCGTCTACCACCCCTCCACATGTTACACGTCTCGTTAATCACAGTCTTCTAATATACAAATCACATTTCCTTACCCCCTGACATTCTTGAAATACCCACTAAGTATATTCATTAGATACCAACCATGCAGACTATAATACGTTCGTTGTGGTATGGGTACGAGGCGATCTCAAGACACCTTAGCTCCCAGTGCACAACGAACCGGATCATGATTATGTCCGCCTGTATTAAACTATGTATTATGTTGATTTATACCATTGCCTATTTTTGTAATAATTGTATTCAGCTAACTATGATCTCAATAATCATTGATGTAATGAAAATATGAATAGTCCTCCTCATACGATTGCACTAGTTCTGTAGTGCTATTATTTACAACCTGTCAATTAATAATTCAGTCACTACAAGCTTGCTTGCTTGCTTTTTTTTTTTTTTTTAATGAAATACGTATATACAGACCATGTGACAATTAAATGAGGAAACTATAATAACGCATCTGAATAATGCCAACCTGACTTATAAACACAAATATGTACCAGACGACGATGCTGTTGTTTCAGTGGAATAATGGCTCTTTGAGCAGTATGTATCGCCTTACTAGTGGTTGTCCCCTCAGAGGATGGGGGGCGCTGCTCAATAAACTCGCCCCTCGGGGCAAAATCAAATCTATGTAGGGTACGTAGTACCCGCACTCGCTAAAGCAGTTATGCCTTTTGTCTCCCTCATTTACAAAGAAAACAAATATATATATTTGTATATACAGTACGTACTGTATATATATATATATATATATATATACCCGGTATATATATATATATATATATATCTATATATATATATATATATTATATATATGTATATACCTATATTATATATAAATATATATATATTTATATAATATATATATATTATAATATATTATATATATATATATATATATATATATATATTATACTGTATACATACCGGTATATATTTTTTTTTTTTTTTTTTTTTTTAAGAGACAATGAACGGAGGAAGGAAAAACACAGATAAAACAAAAAGGTCCATGTGCCTAAAGGCATCCTCCATTCATAAAATATTTGTGACAACTGGATTTAAACATTTGTAGATTGTAAGTTTGTGGTAAGCAATTCGAGGGAAGTGAATTCCAAAGAGTAGTAGTTCTAGGGATACATGAATTTTGATAAAGCAGAAGTTCTGCATTGTGGAGGAGAAAGTGTAAATTCATGGGCGCTCTTAGCTGCCCCAGTTCTACGGGGAAAGATGTGGAGAGGCGGCACAATTGAAGCAAGTTCCTCGGAACTTGGAACTTGTATATATATATATATATATATATATATATATATATATATATATATATATATATATATATTGTATATGTATATGTATATATGTTATCAAAATACCATACTTAGGTTAATATGGGCAAATAATTTGCTTCATTATTAAGTAATGAAACAATTATTTAGTTTGTTTATTATATACATTCTACTTGTCTTAATTTGTTTTCATTAAGGGGATATTTTCACTTGAGGGTATTGTTTTTCTGAACCCCATCTCCCTCATGTGTTTCTCCATTAGTTTGAGATTTTAAGACGCTTGCCCCGTTAGTTTGGCGATTTTAAAAACTTTTGCCCCATTTCTGTCTATTTCATGAAGTTATGTGGCGAGCGATAGTGAGTCTGTAATTTAATAGAAACTGGCCTTCGGCCGGGACATTTTCTAGCGAAAAATGTACAAATTTATCTTTAAAAGGGATCTAGGGTGTGTAATTTTAAGCTTTGTGGAGGTCTAGGGAAAAAACTAAAAACCTCCTCTTAAACCTGCATAGTTAAACATATATTGTTGTCTACCAATATGAGTGACTTTGCATACATATTAACACACATAACAAAGCCACTCCAACAGCTTCCTCATTCTCCAACACCTCTTCTCCCCTCGCAACACTTCAAAAATTAGATACTAGGTGCCGATTTAAAGGCTTATCCCACAATACCTGATTCACCTGACCCGTCCAGATACATGCCTGTGTTCTTACGCACACACACACACACACACACACACACACACAGACATACACACACATATATAAACACACACACATATATAAACACACACCCCGTGATTATCCTGATACAAACCCAAGTTCTTACACACACACACACACACACACACACACACACACACACACACACACAGTGATTGTCTCTAGTCAGGCTAACATTAAATATTGACACATAAAAACATAAATATTGGCCTTGTATATCACCAACCATCATGTACAGTCACTTAACAAAATTCTTGAACCCCTTATATGATCTTCTTTTTGCCATTATAACAATCTGGATTATATATTTTGGATGGAATGAGCTTTACAATAAACAGTATACATAATTGTGTACTTGATGAATGGAATATTATATTCATTAACTCATTTCTAGAGATATACTTCCACAATTCAGAATATGTGAGGTCCATGAATGTGTTGTGAGTGACTGTAGTACACCCAGTTGTTTTATGGGTACTATTAATATGTGAGGTCCATGAATGTTTTGTGAGTGACTGTAGTACACCCAGTTGTTTTATGGGTACTATTAATATGTGAGGTCCATGAATGTTTTGTGAGTGACTGTAGTACACCCAGTTGTTTTATGGGTACTATTAAATGTGAGGTCCATGAATGTTTTGTGTGACTGTAGTACACCCAGTTGTTTTATGGGTACTATTAATATGTGAGGTCCATGAATGTTTTGTGAGTGACTGTAGTACACCCAGTTGTTTTATGGGTACTATTAATATGTGAGGTCCATGAATGTTTTGTGAGTGACTGTAGTACACCCAGTTGTTTTATGGGTACTATTAATATGTGAGGTCCATGAATGTTTTGTGAGTGACTGTAGTACACCCAGTTGTTTTATGGGACTATTAATGTGAGGTCCATGAATGTTTTGTGAGTGACTGTAGTACACCCAGTTGTTTTATGGGTACTATTAATAATGTGAGGTCCATGAATGTTTTGTGGTGACTGTAGTACACCCAGTTGTTTATGGGTACTATTAATATGAGGTCCATGAATGTGTTGTGAGTGACTGTAGTACACCCAGTTGTTTTATGGGTACTATTAATATGTGAGGTCCATGAATGTTTTGTGAGTGACTGTAGTACACCCAGTTGTTTTATGGGTACTATTAATATGTGAGGTCCATGAATGTGTTGTGAGTGACTGTAGTACACCCAGTTGTTTTATGGGTACTATTAATATGTGAGGTCCATGAATGTGTTGTGAGTGACTGTAGTACACCCAGTTGTTTTATGGGTACTATTAATATGTGAGGTCCATGAATGTTTTGTGAGTGACTGTAGTACACCCAGTTGTTTTATGGGTACTATTAATATGTGAGGTCCATGAATGTTTTGTGAGTGACTGTAGTACACCCAGTTGTTTTATGGGTACTATTAATATGTGAGGTCCATGAATGTGAGTGACTGTAGTACACCAGTTGTTTTTATGGGTACTATTAATATGTGAGGTCCATGAATGTTTTGTGAGTGACTGTAGTACACCCAGTTGTTTTATGGGTACTATTAATATGTGAGGTCCATGAATGTTTTGTGAGTGACTGTAGTACACCCAGTTGTTTTATGGGTACTATTAATCATCCCGGGAACCATCGTCATCATGTACGACACAACCCTCAGCATTGATAGTATTATTAGCCTATTTTTATTATTATTAATATTATTATTATTATTATTATAATCATTATCTTTATTATTTGTTCATCTTACTATTATTTATTAATGTCGTCATTAATGTTATTCTTCTTGCTGTCAGCATTATTATTAAGTTAGATTTTATATATTTATGTGTCCATACTTAGTGTACTCAAACTAGTATGAACAGTCTCGATGTTACGTAATCTGGGTTGATGTAGCGTTACGTATCATTCCGTAGTCTTAAGTTGAACGCTTCCATAACCTTGGTCGAACGTTCCATGATTGGGTAGAATATATTATTCTATAGTAGTATATGGAAAGTGTGAAAAGGAACAACTTGAGATGGTTCGGCCATATGGAACGTATGGAAAGCGAGAGAATGACTAAGAGGGTGTACGAGAGCGAGGTGGAGGGACAGAGGGGGAGAGGTAGACCGAATATGAGGTGGAAGGATGGAGTGAGGAAACTACATGAACGAAGGCTGGTGCTGGTTGGGGGAGGGGCGTCGACTGACTGGGACAGAGGTGCATGGGGCGGTTCGTTCGTGGCCACCCCTTCGGGGATCACGGCGTCAGGCAATAGATAGATAGATAGATAGTATATGGGAAAGTATTGTAGGATTATAATTCCCATATATATATATATATATATATATATATATATATTTGTATTATTTAAGATTGTTTTATAAGTATCTCATTGTAAAGAAGATGGGATACATTTTCCATATGTTATGCGCGTGCGCGGTATGTCACGACAGAGACAAACATAACGCGCTTGACACTCTCCAACCAACCTCCGTCCCAGCTACACACCCTAAGCCTTCTTCCTATAGTTACTTCACCAGGTGTTTTCGCTTCACTTTCATCTCATATTCCATATAGTCATTTACATCATCATCTGTGTTAATTAGCACAACTTAACGTAAATATCTATCCTATCCTAGCATATTGTAGCCTCTATTCATACGCTGTTTACGCTGGGGGGGGGGGGGGGGGGGGGGGAGTTATTCGGCGGTCGGTATTTGCCTTGCTTGGAGTGGGGTCTTTTGGCCCCATGGGGCTGTCGGGTTTTTTTCGTCCGCTCTTTGCTCTGGCCGCCCCAGGTGCCTCACCACCAGTGGGACAGGATGTGGAAACTAGTGGATAGGTCATGGCTGCGACGGGAGTTTTACCCAGAATGAAAAGTTATAAATCTGAATCAGTACAGTACTCAAACAATAATTAGCCTACTTTAAATGCTTTTTCGGGCTCATTAAATTATATTAAAACTACTTTAGCCCTAGAAAATATTGCACAATTGGCACGGCATTAAGATTAAATTCATCCATACTGTACTGTATAATAATTCATCCATACTGTACTGTATAATAATTCATCCATACTGTATATAATTCATCCATACTGTACTGTATAATAATTCATCCATACTGTACTGTATAAATTCACCATCCATAATTTATCCATACTGTACTGTATAATAATTCATCCATACTGTACTGTATAATAATTTATCCATACTGTACTGTATAATAATTCATCCATACTGTACTGTATAATAATTCATCCATACTGTACTGTATAATAATTCATCCATACTGTACTGTATAATAATTCATCCATACTGTACTGTATAATAATTCATCCATACTGTACTGTATAATAATTCTACTGTACTGTATAATAATTCATCCATACTGTACTGTAGTATAATTCATACTGTACTGTATAATAATGTATCCATACTGTACTGTATAATAATTCATCCATACTGTACTGTATAATAATTCATCCATACTGTACTGTATAATAATTTAAATCTAGATCAAAATAATACTGAACAAAAAAAAATCTTTAAAATTTAAAGGTCATTCATTCACATGTCTTTCTAAATTCTACTCTCGTCGTGTGCCCTGAAGGCGGGGTAATATGATAGCTGAGTGTGTGTTAATCCAACTCAAAAACTTTTTTCCTTGTGACTTCTTGAGATGAACTTTTCTTGTGTACAATTTTCACATTTATTAAATTTAATAATATAAAATTAGCGGTACCCATTGAGTTTAGCCTGGTTAAATTACCCTATAGGCTCTCTCTCTCTTAAAATTCTTGAATTAATTATAACTTTAAACGGTACCTCTCTTTTTTTACATCTGGAGACTTTTGGCCTATACTGTATTGTACTAAATTTCCTTCCCTGCTTTTCTTAACTTATGGTGTAATGATTCTATAATTTCATAACTATCATGTAAGGTGTTAAATTGAAAAGCTCCAGATTGCTAGTCTACATTGCGCACAATTCTTATTCCGCATTTCGTGAGGGTGTTTTATTTTCGGCTCGTGATTTAATTTGATTTCGCGGAGTACTGTATTGTTGTCCGCAATTTATTCGGTCTGGCATTGATAGTTTGATTTAACGTTAATAGATTTCCTTCCCGTATAATCATGGCTAAAAGTGTACAAAAGCGTCGGGCTGGGCTTAAGGGCTCTTTGACGGTCTTGACCTCTGACATTGACGAATTCCTTGATTCAGCGTCTAGAGTGGAGGTGGAGGCCAGGTTGCTCAGTATTCAAAAGCAACTTGACAAGTATGAGGTCACACAGGAGGACCTGGCAGACACTTACGAGGACGCCGAGTACATCGAGGTGATAAGAGAGGATACCCTATAAATATGGAGGGCATACAAGTAATCGTTGCCACACTGAAGGGGATCTTGATTCCAGAGGTCAAGAAGGAGCCAAAGAAATCGGCAGTCAAATTACCACATCTTACTCTTCCAAAATTTGAGGGTGATGCCACATTGTGGTCGGGATTTTGGGAGATGTTCAAGTGTACCATCCATGACAATCCCGACCTCACAGATATACAACGCTTCACCTATCTAAAGGGTCAGCTTCTGGGTGATGCACATAAGCTAGTCGAAGGATTCATTATCGAAAGTGCAAGCTATGCCCCAGCAATAGAGCTCCTGCAAGAGACATATGGGCATCCAGATCGAATCAAGGCAGCTTACGTTATCAAATTCAATCAATTAGTGTCACCCAAACACCAAACAGCTGACCTGAAAGACTTCTATGCCAATACAGAGAGTGTGATGAGGTCAATCATTAGCCATGGTATTTGTTTGGAGGAATTTTGTGTGGTGACTCTTGTCAATAAGTTACCATCACCACTAAAAGAAACCATAAAACGGGAAATGGGAGACTCGAGCCTGGATTATAAGAAATTCACCCATTGCTTCCAGGCTGAAGTGTACAATATGGCGGGTCAAGATAGAGTAGGGGGTACACCCATGGCTACGGCAACATTTACCGCCCAAAGTGAGTACAGGAAATTCAACTGTGTTCTGTGTAGTGGCACCAATAATTTATGGTACAAGTGTATGAAGTATAAGACAGGGCCTCTTAAAGTTAAAAGAGCCCATCAACTACGTCTCTGCACTGGGTGCTTGTCAAAACACATTTTTTTTTTTTTTTTTTTTTTTTCTATGTGATTGAGGGAGGCAAAAGGCATAACTGCCTATAGCGAGTGCCTCCCCCATAGTTGAAAGAGTGACAGGGCCAAAATCAAGGGACGTTCGAGCCAAAATGCCTGGACACACGGAGTTTGAAGCAATTTAAGTCATAGGAAGAGGGAAAGACTGATTCTGGGAGAGAGTTCCAGAGCTCAGCTGTTGAGTAGAAGAAGTTTGAGAGTAACGTTTCACTCTTGGGTTGGAGAGTTGCACAGAGTAGGGGTGGGATTGAGTTGCAAGACGGGTACCACGTGCCCTACGTAAAGGAGGTGGTATGCACTGGGATAGCTCTGAGGAACACTGATTATTATAGTAGCGATAGAATAGCGAGAGAGATGCAACATTGCGGCGGAGAGAGAGAGATTGCAGAGAGTTGGTGAGTGGAAGGGAGTTAATGATACGAAAGGCCTTCCTTTCAACTTTGTCTAGGAGAGCAGTGTGAGAGGAACCTCCCCACACAGTGAACAATACTCAATACAAGGGCGCACTATGCCCCTGTACAGAGCAAGAAGCTGTGCAGGGGAAAAGAACCCCCTAAGGCGGTTGAGCACACCCAGCTTCTGGGATGCTGCCTTAGCAAGACTGGTAATATGGTCCTTCCAAATGAGAGCAGAAGAAAAAGAGACACCAAGAATATTGAGAGAAGATGAAGGGTTGATTTTTGTATTGTTGAAGAATAAGGGATAGTCCGCTGGAGATCCTGACGGGTAGATAGATGGAGAAATTGGGTTTTGGAAGCATTAAAGTTAACAAGGTTTTCTCTGCCCCAATTGGAAATAGTATTTAGATCAGAATTTAAGAGTTCTATGGCTTCATTACGTTTGTCGTTGAGGGATTGCTGGCTGGGGCGTTCTGAAAAACTAATGGAAGTAGTGCAAGGTTGAGTCGTCGTCTGCGTATGAATGGATGGGAATTAAGGTACAGTTAAGGAGATCATTTATAAAAATTAGAAAGAGAATAGGAGATAGGACAGAGCCCTGAGGAACACCGGAGTTTATAGAGTGAGGAAGTGAACAATGGCCGTCCACAACCGCGGCTATGGAATGGCCGGAAAGGAAATTAGAGACAAAGGCACAGATGGAGGGATAGAAACCGAAGGAGGGTAGTTTAGAAATTAAAGATTTATGCCAGACTCTATCGAAGGCTTTCGATATGTCCTAGTGCAATAGAAAAAGTCTCACCGAAGTCCCGAAAGGAGGATGACCAAGAGTTAGTAAGATATGAAAGAAGATCACCAGTAGAGCGACCCTTAAGGAAGCCATACTGGCGATCTGAGAGCAGATTATGAGAAGAGAAATGCTTAAGAAATTTGGAAGCAAGAATAGTTTCAAAAACTTTAGAAAGACAAGAGATAAGAGCAATTGGACGATAGTTGGAGGGTTGAGAGCGGTCACCCTTCTTTGGGACAGGTTGAATGTGAGCAAACTTCCAGCATGAAGGGAAGACGTTAGAGGATAGACAGAGACGAAAGAGTTTGCCTAGGCAGGGAGTCAGCACGGAAGCACAGTTTTTGAGAACAACAGGAGGAACACCGTCCGGACCGTACGCCTTATTAGTGTTAAGCCCAGAGAGGGTAGAAAGTACATCTTTAGAAGAGATTAGGATATTAGGCATAAGTAAGAGAGAGGCCATTCGGGTTGTACTAATCCTAACATAAGAAGCTGCAAGTTTTGTAAGGGCAAACACTTTTATTCCCTGTGTACACAAAAACAAGGGAAGGAAAGTAGACCAGCGGAGGATAACACCAAGGGAGAGCAGACTGCTGCTACTTCAACTACAATGTCCGTTGCCACAGGTAAAAATATAGTAATCTTGCCCACCGTACAGCTGCCGGTAAAGGGTAAGGATAATAATTGTGTTAAAATCAGATCGCTACTTGACCAATGTTCTCAGAGGACCTTTGTGAAGTCTTCTGTTCTATCCTCACTTTCCTACATTTCTAAAGGAACTGAGGAGTTATGTCTTCACAGATTTACCGGGAAACAGGCCTCTAGGGAATATAATGTTGTGGCACTGCAATACAAACACAGAGGTAAATTTCATCATCTAGACGCAATAGTGGTTGATGAATTGCCAGAACATAAAGGTGAACTTAACCTAAAGTCTAAACTGGTTAGTTTACAAAGTAAAGGCATAAAATTAGCCGATCCTCACGCAACGGACACAGATCAGCTGGAGCTGCTCATCGGTGCGGATCACTACTACGATATAGTGCGACCTGGGTATAAAAGGTCAGGTAGCCTAATTCTGCTTCCTACCAAGTACGGGTACGCCATAAGTGGTTCATATGTGACACAGCCTACCAGCTCCAGCACAGAAGTAATTACTGTATTGAAAGTAGCAGTAACACCAATGGACGAATACATGTCCACTGGTAATATTCCACCATGCAAAAATTACTTAAACGTTTTGTGGGAATTAGATCACATCGGGATAACCCCTAAGGAATACTCACAGGTTGAGCGTCAAGCACTATCTTCGTATGAGGATACCGTTACCCTCTCATTCGGCGTTCAGTATGCGCAATATTCGCAGATTACAAAACAAATCTGCTTGAGTATGACGGCTAAACTTTTTGACCCCTTGGGGATAGTTCTACCGGTCTCGATCAAATCAAGATAATTCCTTCAGCAATTATGGAGGATAAAATTAGGTTGGGATTAGGTTTTGAGTGGCGATCTGGTTCAGGAGTGGGAAGATATTATTTCGGATCTTCGTCTCTGTAAGGGTTTTAATTTTCCTCGGAGAGTTGTCAACGACCATCCTGTTTCCATTCATGCCTTCTCAGACGCTAGGAAGGTCGCGAACGGCACCGCCATATACTTTGTTGACACAAGTGGCAGCCGTCTAGTCATGGCGAAGGCGAAAGTCGCCCCGATCAAATCCCTTT